>JAVXUO010000647.1:0-184106 GCA_033065855.1 Escallonia rubra
AAAATCCGATTCCGTATATGTATATATATATCTATTATACATATGAGTATATATGCTAACATTGTATGCATTTTTTTTTTTTTTTTTCGTTATATGTAATATGCATGTGCTAGCTTTTGTTTGTAATCAATAATTGTGATGAATATTGCGTTTTATATATGTATGTTTTTGTTCATGTGCTAGCGTTTGTAAAATCCGATTCCGTATATGTATATATATCTATTATACATATGAGTACATATGCTAACATTGTATGCATTACACATATGCTTGCGTTATATGTATTATGCATGTGCTAGCGTCGTATTTTTGCGAGCGATTATCAAAATCCAAAACGTAAAATCCAAACTATTACAAGGTTTTTCCATAATTTCAGTTGCAAAAAATAGAATTTAACCCTGGACCAGAAGACTCATCCGTGTTATACGACCAAGCCAACCATATCAGTACGCTCATATGGGATGGTGGAGTAAGATACATTATTTATCAACTTTCTTATTCTTACGAACGTTGTATATACCGTTTGTTTTGCTTAAATTGTATTTATTAATTCGTAGGAAAGAGAACTTCTCAACACCGTAGAAGTATCTCGCGAGTTCACATCGTGGAAACTGAACACCGCCCAGAAGAGGATACTGCGTGGAATTGGGTTTGGGATTTTCACACATGGACAGATATTTCAACAGCTTGACTGGGCCTTGATAGGTGCCCTTGGTGAGAGGTGGATACGGTTCACTTCCCGCTCGAAGAGATGACAATTACCCTAGAAGATGTAGGGTTCATCTTAGGGTTACCGGCGACGGGGCGGCCGGTAATTGCTCCTCCGTTAGAAGCAACGAAGACGAGAACCACTAGGGACTTCCTCACTTCGATACCCCAGGATCAATTTAGCAGTGGTGGTATAAAGTTGAAGTGGTTGATAGATACATACGGGGTTTTACCGAAAAACTATACGAGCCGTGAGTTTGTGCTTTACACAAAAGCCTTCCTCTGGTGGGTGATGGGGGCAATTTTATTCCCAACGACGTCCAAGAACACGGTCAGCGTGAGATATTTACTGTTGTTGGGTAACCTGGCTGAGGTTGGAGATTATGCATGGGGCGCAGCGGTTCTTTCGTATCTGTACCGATCATTGCACAAGGCAACGAGGCCCGACTCCAAAGCCATATGTGCATGTCTCTCACTATTGCAGGTATACCATATAAATCCTGTCTTCGTTATTGTTTTTTTGTTTTTGCGTTTGTTGAATCGACGATATAAATATAATTTGCCCATGTTCTCAGGTGTGGTCTTATGAACACCTTGCTCCCGGTGCACCATCGCGGAGGGGTGGAACATATAGAGTGTGGCCGCGGTTGCGGGCTTGGGAGTACAGCCGGAAGAATAACCACTACCGCAGGAAAGTCGATCCCCACCATAACATAACGTACTATCGAGGGGAGTTCGACCCTCTTTCTCCGGGCCAATTGCGTTGGGCACCGTACATACGTTTGGCGCGACGGGTAGAAGAATCGTTCGTCTTCACGCTCTCCGGGTTGCAACGCACACCCCTCATCCATTTCGAGGTCGCAGAGTGGCAGCTGCCAGACCGAGCAATGCGCCATTTTGAGTTAGAGCAGGGTTTGCCAATCGGTGCCCCAGATATGAGGGTTAACAGGGACCCACCGGATTTCGAGCGGTTTGGCAAGGCCAATGCGCAAGAATTGTACACGGCCGAACTAGAGCTTTGGACTTCTTGGCAGGACACACTGGCGGCCATCATCTCGGAGCTGGACCCCATTATCAGCATCGAACAGTACGATGAGTGGTACTACCGCATCACACAGAGGAGAGTAGCCCCAGTGAACTTTGAACGCGGGGAGAGGTATGCGCCTAGGGGTCAGATCGACAAGTGTATGGCATACAATCTCGTAAGTTGCCCAACTAGTCTGACTTGTCTTGAATTTGTTGAATATAAATGTCTGATTAAAGTTACTTATTTGTTATCTCTTTGGATGTAGGTTAATGCCTCGCTTGCATTCTTCCAGAAGTTGAGTGAGCGGAAGGATCTGGTGAGCGCAATGGGCGAGGATCTTCGCCAACAGGCTGCTGCACTGGTTTTAGGCTACGGGAATTTTGTGCGCCAAGCATCGGGACAGTCTGCGATCGACAGCTCGGGAATGGGTTATACGGCGTCAGCCCGTATTACGTTGATCCCTCCGGGCAAGCTTCAGGGGTGAGCCAGGGAGTTGGTGGTCCCTCTGTAGCGGGGATAGGAGAGGCTCAAGCGTCGTGGGCCGATTACAGCTGGCCAACCTTCAATTTGTTCCCGGAACCCCAACCCCTATCTCAGAGTCAAGTCACGCAAGACTGGCCTTACGGTTTGAACGAGGCACTGACCATTGTCCCATTCGCGGGACCACTCGGTGCCGCCGAAGGGCAATATCAGCCGGCGAAAGAAATGGCCGGCGAGCAATATCAGCCGGCCGGGGCCCCCGAAGGCGATTATCAGCCGGCCGAACCAGGAGTTGGAGGCCAATTTCTTCCGCTGCTCTTACCCCCCGGCGGAGGGCAAGAGCAACCGGAAGACCCCCAAGGGCACTATCCGAAAGGGCATCCAGCCAGGCCCCTCAAACCGCATAAACATGAGCTAATTCGAGCCCGTTATTTTAGCGCCCCCCCCAGACGGAGTGTCATATGACGTGGATCGCCCGCAGGGCTTGGATTACAATGCCTCGTGGAGAGAACTGTCCTCTCTGGCGCCGGCAAGTTGGTTAGACAACTTTGTCATCTCGCACTATGTGCAAATTCTGAGGCAAAGGCATCGGGAGCAGCCTAACTACGGTCCGCGCGATTTTATCTTTGATGCTTACTTTCATGGCATGTTAGTACAAGAGTGGGCCGACTGGGACAAATCAAGGAAGGGGAGAAAGGGGAAAGCCCTACCCCAGTGGAGGTCGTCCCCTAGCCTACAGGCATATCTTGCTCGGGATAGTCCAGTAAGCGCAAGTGTGGCGGACGTGCTTCTAATCTCATTCTTTGTGAATGGCCACTGGTACTTGGTTTGCTATGAACCAGTAGAGCAGACCGTATCAATCCTCGACAATCTCTACAATGATACCCCCGTGATCGGTGTGATTGAAATGTACCGAGGCTTAGGCCGGTTGGGTGCCATGTTAAGCTCAGGTCTACTTCTTATTGTAATTTGCATATTGTAGAACTGATTAAACTTATTAGGTTTGCAATGTTTAATATTTAAAGATTATTATGTTTTTCAAAGAATCTATTTGCTGGCATGGTCAATGCTAGGCGTCAAGAGAAGGCATACCCCAGGCCAAATCTTGTTTTTCGATTGAAGAGGACTAGGCCCAAGCAACTTAATTCCGCGGACTGCGGCGTCTTTGTCTGCATGTACATGGATTACATATGTCGGTCTGAGAGCCTCAAGAATACCGTCTGGAGCTAAGAATGCATAGACTGCTTTAGGTATAGGATGACTTGGCAAATTATCAATGGCCGGCCTAGAGCTATTAGATTTATTGTAAATCCGTGTAATGAGGGGGATCACGCAGGGGCTGAGGGCCCCAATTGACAATGTTTGCTTATAATAACATTATATTCACTTTTTTAATTGTCCTTATCGTTGAATCTTATCGTTGAATGCGATTGATGATTTCATTTGTGTTGACTGAGATGTGATCGGTGTTGAATGCGATTGATTTGATTCACTGATATCGTTGTGTTGTTGATTTGAGTGTTTGATTTGTTCTGTGTGATTTGCTTTGACCAGGGGGAAACAAAGTGTAAAAACCTGAGTGTTTGGAGACTGTATTTCTGTTGGTATGTCCGCTATACTATATAGCGGACATAGATAGGACAAAAAAAAACTAAGTGTTGGAGACTCTTCTTTCTGCGGGACTGTCCACTGTATAGTATCGCGGACATAGATAGGACCAAAAAAAAAAACTAAGTGTCGGCGACTCTTCTTTTTGTGGGATTGTCCACTATATAGTATAGCGGACATAGATAGGTCCAAAAAAAACTAAGTGTATGAGACTCTTCTTTCTGCAGGACCGTCCGCTCTATAGTATAGCGGACATAGGTAGGACACAAAAAAAAACTAAAAATCGGCGACTCTTCTTTCTGCGGAACTGTCCGCTGTATAGTATAGCAGACACGGAGAGGATAAAAAAAAAAACTAAGTGTCGGCGACTCTTCTTTTTGTGGGATTGTCCACTATATAGTATAACAGACATAGATAGGACCAAAAACAAACTAAGTGGAGACTCTTCTTTCTGCGGGATTGTCCGCTCTATAGTATAGCGGACATAGATAGGACCAAAAGAAAAAACTAAGTGTCGACCGAAAACACTTTTAGTCGACTAAAACCTATTTTATTTGATGCCAAACTATTTTCCTTCGACCGAATATTTCGTAACTCAAAAACTTTATCATCAATAAGTTTTGACTCGAATGAAACCACTTTCACTCGACCGAAAATTTCAGAAACAATCCCAATTCATTTTCTTAATTTTAACAAAAGACCACAACTTATTTATTAAAAAATACTAATTCAGCACAAGGACAAGAAAATTTTCGGGGTATTACATGGATAAGTGCCAGTTGGAATGAAATCCTAACATGCAGTAGGAAGAGATATATATATATATATATATATATATATATATCACTCTTCATTTGACATATACTCATCAGATAAGTACTGATCATTGGTTAAAATATTGTTTCTCTCGTTTGAATTGAGGTGCCTCCCACTAGCCTCGGCCATTTCTTCCGCAAGTTGAAGCATGTAAAATCGTTTTATTCTCCATACGAATTCGGCACACAACTTTCTTACACTGCTTAACATTACGCCTTGACATACTAAGTGAACGACGTTGCGGCACAGGTGCCCTCAGCGTGGTGAGATCTTGGTGTAGTGCTTCTGATTCCTTAACTCGATATGACCATTCACTCCGTAAACCGCAATAATACTCTCTCAGATCCGTGTACTTCACTTCTTTGTAGTCGTCGTTCCTTTCACACAACAACCACACAGTCTCACGTCCCCGCAGACTAGAACTCCCAGGAACTCCTGCCATTTAACTTAGGTACATCTAATGCGATGAGCATGGCTAACATATATAAATAAGCCCACACACACATACACAATATATTGGTGTGATAGCTACACAATAGCCTGCCCATCTCTGGTGACAAGACAAGTCTCTGGACACTGACACCCTTCTTAATTGGTAGTTGGAGACAATAGCATGCCCGTGTCATAAAGTTGACAAGTCTTTGGTGACAAGACAAGTCTCTAGTCTATTGCAGAGGCTTGTCACATCTCATAAAGTTGAACCTGTAGCATCTCATAAAGTGGTCCCATTTCAAAGTATATATAAGTACATGCATTGCACGAATGGCAAAGGGCATAGAGTGATATACTCTCAATTTCATAACAACGCTGGAAATGTCATATACTCCACGAGATATTTTTGAAGCAATGGGTCGTTACTGGGCGGGCGAAGATGAATTTCACTATTCTTTGCGTCCAAGTTTGCGTTACTCATCAAGCTATGTTAATACATTACGTGCAGAATGGTCTTATCGGATGAATGAATATGAGGTCTTAGTAGCTGATTCACGGCGCATGAATATACCCATACCTCGACAAAAGGCAATCAACATGCCTCGAATTACACACATGGAGCTTGAAAGGGCACTGCATCAAATACGTGAAGAAAATAATAGAATGAGAGTTCGTCAAAGTAGGCATAACTTACGTTGTATGGCACGTGATGCACATGAAGATGGCAACAACAATGAAGCACAAGTATACTGGAACATGAGCTTCGAACTAGGATCTGTTTTCGATGCTCCAGTTTCAAATGAAGATGACTGAAGATCGAGTTCTTCTAATAAGGCTATAAGGCCTCCGCTTAGGCCGGGGTTTGGGAAGGTCAGAACTAAGTGTCTGGTGCGTGCCAACCATTTTCTGGTCCAACTTGCAGACAATGATCTGCACCACTATGACGTGAGATCCTCAGCTGTGCACCTTTTGTTTGTGTGTGGGTTTTCGTGGTGTGTGGATGTATTACGATAATACTTCCTCGCTACTCATGTATTGTGTTAGAGACTTTCTTTCTGCTAGGCCGTCCGCTCTACTATATAGCGGACGTCCAAGCAGAAAGACAGATTGCCAACACTTAGTTTTTTTTCTCCTATCTATGTCCGCTGTATAGTATAGTGGACCGACCCGCAGAATACATAGCCAAGCAGAAAGGTGCACAGCTGAGGATCTCACGTCATAGTGGTGCAGATCATTGTCTGCAACTTGGACCAGAAAATGGTTGGCACGAACCAGACACTTAGTTCCGAACTTCCTGAACCCCGGCCTAAGCGGAGGCCTTATGTCCGCTATATAGTAGAGCTAGACTTTGGTGTCCCCTATATAGTAGAGCTAGACTTTGTAGCGTAATGCAGTTTTAAAAAATTGGAATAAATTGGCGCCCGGAGACTTGTTTTAGCGACATTGTAGCGTAATGCTGTTTTAATAAATTGGCGCCCGAAGACTTGTTTTAGCGACGAAATCAACAATCTCAATATCGATAAACAATAAATAACTTTCGATTCACAATCAACGATCTCAATATACCGAGGGAATCTCAAACTGCACAATTAAGCGAGAATATAAATTTGGAAACATAATGAACAAGAACATAAATTTTTTTATTAATAATAAATTAGGGTTCACATTGGGGAAAAGAAATTTTTTCACAAGCGCTCCGATCAAAGATTACAGCTTGAAAATCCCACCACCCAAGGTGTTCAAACACTACAAAGTCCCCGAGTTCGAGGCCATGCTGGCGCACGAAGACGTTCCAACCCTCTGTGAATTGCTTTTTTCAGCTCGGCCGGGCTTCAGCGTGATTTCAACCTGCCATGACCCCTTGCGGCTATATAATCTTGCACTGTCATGAATTGTTGTAAATTGATTGGTAAAGGCTTCTGGTAAGTCCTAACAAACACAATACAAAAAATAGGTTAGTTTTTAACCAAAAGATCAAACTTTTAACACACGAAAATACAGAGAAAGAGGGATGGCCTACAAGTTCATTCTCAAATCCCGGCATCATGACTTTGAAAAAGTGCTTGCCCACCAGGTGCAAGTTGGCAATAAAATCGTAGGTGGTCTCCGGAGATGAAGCCATTGAGGTCGGCGTTGAGGGGAGGACGGTGGTGTCGCCGGAGATATGGGTCGCCGTAGATGGGGTAACGGCTTGGGCAGATGTTCGAGACAGAGAGAATATAGCGGACTAATAAAAAATTGATTGCTCGATCTGATTAATATATATAATAGGATAGAGTTATCCGCTACATTGTATAGCGGACATAAAAGAAGACCAAAAGTCTTTCTGCGATGCCGTCCGCCACATTGTATAGCAGACGTCAAAGAAGACCAAAAGTTTTTCTGCGATGACGTCCGCTACATTGTATAGCGGACAAAACTGAAGACCAAAAGTTCTTCTGCGATGACGTCCGTTACATTGTATAGCGGACATAAAAGAACAAACATTTTCCTGCACGAGTTCGAGGCCATGCTGGCACACAACAAATTAGGTGTCTGCATATCCGTCCGCTAGATTGTATAGCGGGTCTGCATATCCGTCCGCTACACTATGTAGCGGACGGGGCTAACAAAAAAAAACTTAGGCTTAGATTTGATGGCCTCTCATATAGGTCCATCGGTCGAAAAATTATTAGAAAAAAATTATAATAAATTATTACAAATGTCAAACTTATACAAAAAATTATAGGTCCACTGCAGCTTGTTCGTCCTCATCTTCGGCGTCATCTTCTTCCCCGTCTTGCAAACCCCCTGAACTTATCCCCAGTGCCTTGTAATGGTTCCGCTTGTCGTGGTCGGTCATTTTGTTGCACAATGCACACCTTCGCAGCTTTTTAGGTTGAGTTGCCGTTTCAATAGAGCTTTTCATCCGCGTAGATCTCTTGCGGCCTTTCGTTTGCGATATAATTGGATCCCACGGCCGGATATCATTGTCGTCTTTCTCCCCTGGCTCGTCATTTTCTGACCCCGTCGTAGGCTCGGTGTCAACCGCATTGGTGACGGAAGCTGCTTCCAACTGGTCGACGATGGGCTCTTGCTGCTGAGCTACCTCGAGGAGATGTTTATAACCGACCATTGTAGCAGCAGCCTTTACGGACAAACGGGTGAACATCGTCACCAGATGATTATACCGCAACGTCTCTGATTCTTCAAAGTCAGTATACGGGTGCTCCGGAAAGGCAATGGTACCGTGCAACCTGTTTGCACCTTTCGTCCACCGTGGCAAGACGTATTTATCGGGGATTGTCCTGATATTCTTCTGGGTGAAAAACCGCAGAATGTGTCTACACAGGATGCCATGGAACTCAAACTTCTTGCAAACACACGTCACCGAGTCCGTCAATGTGTCGTGGCTCACCGTATACATTCTGCGCAGCTTCTCAGGAACGAGGTCATTCACGAGGGAATAAACCTTGTACTCACGCGTAGACTTTTCTGCCACCTTGTTTATACAGTATCGTCCCGATTTCTGCAGCTCCACCTGGTATAGCAAGAAGATCTCCTTCGTATAGACTTTGGCACCGTTCAGCTCCAGCGGGGTCTCAAGCACCATTCTCCTCTGTTTGTACGTGGTTGCAAAGTCTGTAGCCCTTTCCTTCATGAATAACGACGCAATCGCTTTCTGTGCGGATGCGACGAAACTCTTCAAATTGGTAGCTGTACCCACGTAACTATCGAACATGGCATTCATAGATTCACTCCTGCCCGTCGTTTTCATGCCCGCAGAAAAATGCCTCCTCGTGTAAACGCCAATCCATTGCTCTTTGAGCTCGTACAAGTGCTAGAGCCAGTCGTTGTCTTGCAATGAGTAATCCTCAACAAGCTTTTCCCACCTCTCCTCAAATTCCTCAATCGTTAACGACTTGCTAACGCACATGTCAAAATCCTGTTTAAAGTCTGGAAACTTTCCTCAATCGGGGTATGTGTGGCTTATGAGCCAAGTGCACAACTTGTGTCCAGTATCTGGGAAGACGGTGGCAATAGCCTTCTTCGTTGCCAATGCTTCATCGCTGAGGATAACTTTGGGCGCTTTAAAGTTCATGGCTTCCAGCCACGCCCTAAACAACCATTCAAAAGAACTCTCGCTCTCGTCCCTTAACAAGGCGAACCCGAACAGGATGGAGTGATAATGATGATTGACCCCCGTGAAAGGGGCGAACGGCATCGAGTACTTGTTGGTACGGTATGTGGTGTCGAACGTCACGACATCCCCAAAATGCTTATAAGCAAGCCTCGAACGACCGTCGACCCAAAAAATTGTGCTAACTCGATGCTCGTCATCAAGTTTATAATCGAAGGTAAAATATGGGTCCTCCATCTGCATCCGTTTCAATAGGCTCATTATGGATTGAGCATCATTGAGGTCATACGCGGCTCATCTATGGGTTCGGACCGCGTTACGAACGTTTGTCGTGTTAAAGTTTAAATTTTGAATTCCTCCAGCCTGTTCAGCAAGAACATTAACAATCTCGGTAGGTCCTATCCGCGCATCGTCCATTGTGTGAATTAGGCTCATCGCGACCTTACCCATCTTCTTGTGTTGATGCATCTGACTCACCTTAGAAGGGGTTACTAACGGGTGATTGTGTGCCAGTTCCAGGCTGGTAATAAGCCAATGATCTTGCTTGGCTTTATAGCTTACGAACATCCTGACCTGGCAATTCGTTCGCGCAAAGCAGTCCCGTCTTCTGCGCGAATATCCTATTTCGTCATCACTGTCATCGTTGCCTACGCGTGTCTCATTTTGCACTGGGTTTCTGCCCCTATGACACTCGTATAAGCGAGAGCATATCTTTTTCGTTATGTTGCTCATTCTTGTACTCTTTATTCTAATGCCAAATCCAACCCTCAGTGAATACGCTCGGAAACATTCTCCAGCTTCTTCCAACGTTTGAAAGGTTCGTCCTAGATACGGATCACTAGCATCTACGGGGGTGTTGGAGCTCGACACGAAATCAGACATTGTGAAACAAGACCTATGTAGAAAAAAATTACGCTTAACAATCAAATGACATTTTCAACTGAAAATATAACCTAAAAATTATCTTGACGAATAGACAAATTTAGGATGACAAATATACCATATACATAATCTCAAAAGTCTCCCATTTTGCTAATTATAGATTCATTGAACATAACAAATTAAAATTACTAAGATAAATAGACAAATTCATCATGCCAAAATACAACAAACGTATCTCAAAAAATTCGAATTTCAATAGGGCAATGAATTTGTTTAAAGTTAACAAATTAATGTCTAGAACATCACAAGTTGATGAATATAGTGACAAATTTCTAGAACATCACCGAAAATCTATACTCTTTGGCCAAAAAAAAAATTTATACATTATCAGTCAATCCACCCAGAAAACATTTGAGATCAGAAACTTACCTTGCTTAAGTGAAAGCTTGAAGCAAGTGTTACTCAAAGCTTAAGCGAAGCCGAAAATGGAAGCAAGTGAATTTGAAGGAGCAGAAATTTTTGCCGAAAGAGATGAGAATCAGGGAACTTTGGGGTATATGGGAAATAATGTCCGCGATAGTGTACAGCGAAAATTAATGTCGACACACTGACACGTGCAGAAAGAAAGACATGACAGGAGACTTCCTTGGCGGGCGACGGGACAGGACCTGACAGGGGTCAGCCTAGGGGAGCTCCGCTACAATGTATAGCGGATGCCTTTTGCTGTCGCGTGTCAGGACCTGACGTTCGCTACACTGTATAGCGGACGTCTTTTTGCTGTCTCCCATCAGGACTTTAATGCTGTCCCCTATACAGTATAGCGGACAGGTGCGAAGGGGCAAAAAGGTAAAAAGGTTCATCCGCTAAACTGTATGGCGGACGGCTGACAGTTTTCGAAAAAGGAGCGATCTGGCCGTCCATCTTTCAGGATGGACGGCCAGATCGCGCTTGCAAGATCTCCCATTTTGCCCGCGTTGTCAACGAATCAGCTCCATATATATATATATATTCATCAAAAATAATGCTTTCGATTTAGTAGAAACAAATAATGTTACAATTGAGATTAAACAACTTACGAGATAGAACAAAAAACGATCTAACAATTGATTTAAATTTTAATAGAATTTTTATTAGGAGTCAATATTGACTATTGTATTCTTAAAATCACTTTCTAATATAACTATAAAAAATCGTATATATAAAAATGGAAATAATACTTTTAGATTTAGAAGAAAAAATTAATGTTACAACTGAGATTAAACAACTTATAAGACTTAGAACAAAAAATTATCTAACAATTCATTTAAATTTCGATGGGGTTCTTATTTTTAAATTTGATTAATTTTGCAAGAATTTTAAGTTAATTATAAACATTTTAATGCTCAACATAATCAATACACTAACTTGGATTATGCATTAATTTTGACTATTGTATTAAGAAAACTACTCTTTAACGTGAATATTAAAATTCATGCATAAGAAAAACGAAAAAAACATGTTATATTTAGAAAGAAAAAAAAAAGGCGACGTTCTAATTGAGTTAAATGTATTGTCAATATTCATCTATAAGATAGTCATCATTTTTAAATAAGACCTCACGACCACCAAATTGTGTATATATATATATATATATATATATATATATATATACATAGGGAGCTGATCCGTTGAGAGCGCGGGCAAAATGGGAGATCTTGCAAGCGCGATCTGGCCGTCCATCCTGAAAGATGGACGGCCCAGATCTTGCCTTTTTCGAAAACTGTCAGTTGTCAGCCATATAGTGTCGCGGATGGACTTTTTTACCTTTTTTCCCCTCCGCGCCTGTCCGCTTTACAGTATAGCGGACATCATTAAAGCCCTGATGGGAGACAGCAAAAAGATGTCCGCTATACAGTGTAGCGGACATGCCTTAACCTGTCACGCGACAGCAAAAGGCATCCGCTATACATTGTAGCGGAGCTCCCCTAGGCTGACCCCTGTCAGGTCCTGTCCCGTCGCCCGCCAAGGAAGTCTCCTGTCATGTCTTTCTTTCTGCACGTGTCAGTGTGTCGACATTAATTTTCGCTGTACACTATCGCGGACATTATTTCCCATATACCCCAAAGTTCCCTAATTCTCAACTCTTTCGACAAAAATTTTTGCTCCTTCAGATTCACTTGCTTCCATTTTCGGCTCCGCTCAAGCTTCGAGTAACACTTGGTTCAAGCTTTCACTTAAGCAAGGTAAGTTTCTGATCTCAAATGTTTTCTGGGTGGATTGACTGATAATGTATAAATTTTTTTTTTGGCCAAAGAGTATAGATTTTCGGTGATGTTCTAGAAATTTGTCACTATATTCATCAACTTGTGATGTTCTAGACATTAATTTGTTAACTTTAAACAAATTCATTGCCCTATTGAAATTCGAATTTTTTGAGATACGTTTGTTGTATTTTGGCATGATGAATTTGTCTATTTATCTTAGTAATTTTAATTTGTTATGTTCAATGAATCTATAATTAGCAAAATGGGAGACTTTTGAGATTATGTATATGGTATATTTGTCATCCTAAATTTGTCTATCCGTCAAGATAATTTTGAGGTAATATTTTCAGTTGAAAATGTCATTTGATTGTTAAGCGTGATTTATTTCTACATAAGTCTTGTTTCACAATGTCTGATTTCGTGTCGAGCTCCAACACCCCCGTAGATGCTAGTGATCCGTATCTAGGACGAACCTTTCAAACATTGGAAGAAGCTGGAGAATGTTTCCGAGCGTATTCACTGAGGGTTGGATTTGGCATTAGAATTAAGACTACAAGAATGAGCAACATAACGAAAAAGATATGCTCTCGCTTATACGAGTGTCATAGGGGCAGAAACCCAGTGCAAAATGAGACACGCGTAGGCAACGATGACAGTGATGACGAAATAGGATATTCGCGCAGAAGACGGGACTGCTTTGCGTGAACGAATTGCCAGGTCAGGATGTTCGTAAGCTATAAAGCCAAGCAAGATCATTGGCTTATTACCAGCCTGGAACTGGCACACAATCACCCGTTAGTAACCCCTTCTAAGGTGAGTCAGATGCATCAACACAAGAAGATGCGTAAGGTCGCGACGAGCCTTATTCACACAATGACCGATGCGCGGATAGGACCTACTGAGATTGTTAATGTTATTGCTGAATAGGCTGGGGGAATTCAAAATTTGAACTTTAACACGACAGACGTTCGTAACGCGGTCCGAACCCATAGACGAGCCACGTATGACCTCAATGATGCTCAATCCACAATGATCCTATTGAAATGGATGCAGATGGAGGATCCATTTTACCTTCGATTATAAACTTAACGACGAGCATCGAGTTAGCACAATTTTTTGGGTCGACAGTCGTTTGAGGCTTGCTTATAAGCATTTTGGGGATGTTGTGACGTTCGACACCACTTACCGTACCAACAAGTACTCGATACCGTTTGCCCCTTTCACAGGGGTCAATCATCATTATCACTCCATCCTGTTCGGGTTCGCCTTCTTAAGGGACGAGAGCGAGAGTTCTTTTGAATGGTTGTTTAGGGCATGGCTGAAAGCCATGAACTTCAAAGCACCCAAAGTTATCATCACCGATCAAGATTTGGCAATGAAGAAGGCTATTGCAACCCCCGTCCCAGATACACGACACAACTTGTGCACTTCGCAAAGAAGCAACAAATACCCCGATTGAGGAAAGTTTCTAGACTTTAAACAGGATTTTGACACGTGCGTTAGCAAGTCGTTAACGATTGAGGAATTTGAGGAGAGGTGGGAAAAGATTGTTGAGGATTACTCATTACAAGACAACGACTGGCTCCAGCACTTGTACGAGCTCGAAGAGCAATGGATTGGCGTTTGCACGAGGATAGATTTTTCTGCGGGGATGAAAACGACGGGCAGGAGTGAATCTATGAATGCCATGTTCGATAGTTACGTGGGTACAGCTACCAATTTGAAGAGTTTCGTCGCATCCGCACAGAAAGCGATTGCGTCGTTATTCATGAAGGAAAGGGCTACAGACTTTGCAACCACGTACAAATAGAGGAGAAGGGTGCTTGAGACCCCGTTGGAGCTGAACAGTGCCAAAGTCGATACGAAGGAGCTCTTCTTGCTATACCAGGTGGAGCTGCACAAAGCGGGACGGTACTATATAAACAAGGTGGCAGAAAAGTCTACGCGTGAGTACAAGGTTTATTCCCTCGTGAATGACCTCGTTCCTGAGAAGCTGCGCAGAATGTATACGGTGAGCCACGACACATTGACAAACTCGGGGAAATGTGTTTGAAAGAAGTTTGAGTTCCATGGCATTCTGTGTAGACATAATCTGCGTTTCTTCACCCACAACAATATCAGTTCTATCGCCGATAAATACATCTTGCCACGGTGGACGAAAGGTGCAAATAGGTTGCACGGTACCATTGCCTTTCTAGAGCACCCCATATACTGACTTTGAAGAATCAGAGACGTTGCGGTATAATCATCTGGTGACGATGTTCACCTGTTTTTCCGTAAAGGCTGCTGCTACAATGGTTGGTTATAAACATCTCCTTGAGGTAGCTCAGCAGCAAGAGCCCATCGTCGACCAGTTGGAAGCAGCTTCCGTCACCAATGCGGTTGACACCGAGCCTACGACGGGGTCAGAAGATGACGAGCCGGGGGAGGAAGACGACAATGATATCCGACCGTTGGATCCAATTATATCGCAAACGAAAGGCCGCAAGAGATCTACGCGGATGAAAAGCTCTATTGAAACGGCAACTCAACCTAAAAAGCTGCGAAGGTGTGCATTGTGCAACAAAATGACCGACCACGACAAGCGGAACCATTACAACGCACTGGGGATAAGTTCAGGGGGTTTGCAAGACGGGGAAGAAGATGACGCCGAAGATGAGGACGAACAAGCTGCAGTGGACCTATAATTTTTTGTATAAGTTTGACATTTGTAATAATTTATTATAATTTTTTTCTAATAATTTTTCGACCGATGGACCTATATGAGAGGCCATCAAATCTAATCCTAAGTTTTTTTTTTGTTTTTGTTAGCCCCGTCCGCTACATAGTGTAGCGGACGGATATGCAGACCCGCTATACAATCTAGCGGACGGATATGCAGACACCTAATTTGTTGTGTGCCAGCATGGCCTCGAACTCGGGCCATCGCAGGAAAATGTTTCTTTTTTGTCCGCTATACAATGTAGCGGACGTCATCGCAGAAGAACTTTTGGTCTTCAGTTTTGTCCGCTATACAATGTAGCGGACGTCATCGCAGAAAAACTTTTGGTCTTCTTTGACGTCTGCTATACAATGTGGCGGACGGCATCGCAGAAAGACTTTTGGTCTTCTTTTATGTCCGCTATACAATGTAGCGGATAACTCTATCCTATTATATATATTAATCAGATCGAGCAATCAATTTTTTATTAGTCCGCTATATTCTCTCTGTCTCGAACATCTGCCCACGCCGCTATCCTATTTACGGCGACCCATATCTCCGGCGACACCACCGTCCTCCCCTCAACGCCGACCTCAATGGCTTCATCTCCGGAGACCACCTACGATTTTATTGCCAACTTGCACCTGGTGGGCAAGCACTTTTTCAAAGTCATGATGCCGGGATTTGAGAATGAACTTGTAGGCCATCCCTCTTTCTCTGTATTTTCGTGTGTTAAAAGTTTGATCTTTTGGTTAAAAACTAACCTATTTTTTGTATTGTGTTTGTTAGGACTTACCAGAAGCCTTTACCAATCAATTTACAACAATTCATGACAGTGCAAGATTATATAGCCGCAAGGGGTCATGGCAGGTTGAAATCACGCTGAAGCCCGGCCGACCTGAAAAAAAGCAATTCACAGAGGGTTAAAACGTCTTCGTGCGCCAGCATGGCCTCGAACTCGGGGACTTTGTAGTGTTTGAACACCTTGGGTGATGTGATTTTCAAGCTGTAATCTTTGATCGGAGCGCTTGTGAAAAAAATTCTTTTCCCAATGTGAACCCTAATTTATTATTAATAAAAAAATTTATGTTCTTGTTCATTATGTTTCCAAATTTATATTCTCGCTTAATTGTGCAGTTTGAGATTCCCTCGGTATATTGAGATCGTTGATTGTGAATCGAAAGTTATTTATTGTTTATCGATATTGAGATTGTTGATTTCGTCGCTAAAACAAGTCTTCGGGCGCCAATTTATTAAAACAGCACTACGCTACAATGTCGCTAAAACAAGTCTTCGGGCGCTAATTTATTAAAACAGCACTACGCTACAATGTCGCTAAAACAAGTCTTCGGGCGCTAATTTATTCCAATTTATTATTAAAACTGCATTACGCTACAATGTCTAGCTCTACTATATAGCAGACACCAAAGTCTAGCTCTACTATATAGCGGACATAAGGCCTCCGCTTAGGCCGGGGTTCAGGAAGTTCGGAACTAAGTGTCTGGTTCGTGCCAACCATTTTCTGGTCCAAGTTGCAGACAATGATCTGCACCACTATGACGTGAGATCCTCAGCTGTGCACCTTTCTGCTTGGCTATGTATTCTGCGGGTCGGTCCACTATACTATACAGCGGACATAGATAGGAGAAAAAAAACTAAGTGTTGGCAATCTGTCTTTCTGCTTGGACGTCCGCTATATAGTAGAGCGGACGGCCTAGCAGAAAGAAAGTCTCTAACACAATACGTGATTAGCGAGGAACTGTTCTCGTAATACCTACACCCACCACAGAAACCCGTGCACAAACAAAAGGTGCACAGGTGGGGATCTTACGTCATAGTGGTGCAGAGCAGTGTCTGATACGTGGAGCAGAACATGGTTGGCACGCACCAGTCACTTAGTTTCGACCTTCCCGAACCCCGGCCTGAGCGAAGGCCTTATGCCCTTAGAAGAACTCGATCTTCAGTCATCTTCATCTGAAACTGGAGCATCGGAAACAGATCCTAGTTCGAAGCTCATGTTCCAGTATACTTGTGCTTCATTGTTGTTGCCATCTTCATGTGCATCATGTGCCATACGACGTAAGTTATGCCTACTTTGACGAACTCTCATTCTATTATTTTCTTCACGTATTCGATGCAGTGCCCTTTCAAGCTCCATGTGTGTAATTCGAGGCATGTTGATTGCCTTTTGTCGAGGTATGGGTATATTCATGCGCCGTGAATCAGCTACTAAGACCTCATATTCATTCATCCGATAAGACCATTCTGCACGTAATGTATTAACATAGCTTGATGAGTAACGCAAACTTGGACGCAAAGAATAATGAAATTCATCTTCGCCCGCCCAGTAACGACCCATTGCTTCAAAAATATCTCGTGGAGTATATGACATTTCCAGAGTTGTTAGGAAATTGAGAGTATATCACTCTATGCCCTTTGCCCTTTCGTACAATGCATGTACTCATATATACTTTGAAACAGGACCACTTTATGAGATGCTACAGGTTCAACTTTATGAGATATGTCAAGCCTCTGCAATAGACTAGAGACTTGTCTTGTCACCAAAGACTTGTCAACTTTATGACACGGGCATGCTATTGTCTCCAACTACCAATTAAGCAGGGTGTCAGTGTCCAGAGACTTGTCTTGTCACCAGAGATGGGCAGGCTATTGTGTAGCTATCACACCAATATATTGTGTATGTGTGTGTGGGCTTATTTATATATGGTAGCCATGCTCATCGCATTAGATGTAGCTAAGTTAAATGGCAGGAGTTCCTGGGAGTTCTAGTCTGCGGGGACGTGAGGCTGTGTGGTTGTTGTGTGAAAGGAACGACGACTACAAAGAAGTGAAGTATATGGATCCGAGAGAGTATTATTGCGGTTTACGGAGAGAATGGGCATATCGAGTTACGGAATCAGAAGCACTACAACAAGATCTCACCACGCTGAGGGCACTGTGCCGCAATGTCGTTCACTTAGTATGTCGAGGCGTAATGTTAAGCAGTGTAAGAAAGCTGTGCGCTGAATTCGTATGGAGAATAACCGGATGTTGCTGCGTAGAAAACGATTTTACATGCTTCAACTTGCGGAAGAAATGGCCGAGGCTAGTGGGAGGCACCTCAATTCAAACGAGAGAAACAATATTTTAACCAATGATCAGTACTTATCTGATGAGTATATGTCAAATGAAGAGTGATATATATATCTCTTCCTACTGCATGTTAGGATTTCATTCCAACTGGCACTTATCCATGTAATACCTCGAAAATTTTCTTTTCCTTATGCGGAATTAGTATTTTTGAATAAATAAGTTGTGGTCTTTTGTTAAAAGTAAGAAAATGAATTGGGAATGTTTCTGAAATATTCGGTCGAGTGAAAGGGGTTTCATTCGAGTCAAAACTTATTGATGATAAAGTTTTTGAGTTACGAAATATTCGGTTGAAGGAAAATAGTTTGGCTTCAAATAAAAAAGGTTTTAATCGACTGAAAGTGTTTTCGGTCGACACTTAGTTTTTTTTGTGGTCCTATCTATGTGCGCGATACTATAGAGTGGACAATCCCGCAGAAAGAAGAGTCTCCACTTAGTTTTTTTTGGTACTATCTATGTCCACCACACTATATAGCGGACAGTCCCGCAGAAAGAAGAGTCGCCGACACTTAGTTTTTTTTTTGGTCCTCTCCGTGTCCGCTATACTATACAGCGGACAATCCCGCATACTATATAGCGGACAGTCCCGCAGAAAGAAGAGTCTCCAACACTTAGTTTTTTTTGGTCCTATCTATATCCGCGATACTATATAGCGGACAGTCCCGCAGAAAGAAGAGTCCAACACTTAGTTTGTTTTTGGTCCTATCTATGTCTGTTATACTATATAGTGGACAATCCCACAAAAAGAAGAGTCGCCGACACTTAGTTTTTTTTTTGGTCCTCTTTGTGTCCCCTATACTATACTGCGGACAGACCCGCAGAAAGAAAAGGCGCCGACACTTAGTTTTTTTTTGGGTCCTATCTATGTCCGCTATACTATATAGCGGATAGTCCCGCAGAAAGAAGAGTCACCGACACTTAATGTTTTTTGGTCCTATCTATGTCTGTTATACTATATAGTGGACAATCCCACAAAAAGAAGAGTCGCCGACACTTAGTTTTTTTTTTGGTCCTATCTATGTCCGCTATACTATACAACGGACTGTCCCGCAGAAAGAAGAGTCTCCAACACTTAGTTTTTTTTGTTCCTATCTATGTCCGCGATACTATACAGCGGACAGTCCCGCAGAAAGAAGAGTCTCCAACACTTAGTTTTTTTTTGTCCTATCTATGTCCGTGATACTATATAGCGGACAGTCCCCCAGAAAGAAGAGTCTCCAACACTTAGTTTTGTGGTCATATCTATGTCCGCTATATAGTATAGCGGACAGACCAACATAAATACTCTCCAAACACTTGGATTTTTACACTTTGTTTCCCCCTGGTCAAAGCAAATCACACAGAACAAATCAAACACTCAAATCAACAACACAACGATATCAGTCAATCAAATCAATCGCATTCAACACCGATCACATCTCAGTCAACACAAATGAAATCATAAATCGCATTCAACGATAAGATTCAACGATAAGGACAATTAAAAAAGTGAATATAATGTTATTATAAGCAAACATTGTCAATTGGGGCCCTCAGCCCCTGCGTGATCCCCCTCATTACTCGTATTTACTATAAATCTAATAGCTCTAGGCCGGCCATCGATAATTTGCCAATTCATCCTATACCTAAATCATTCTATGCATTCTTGGCTCCAGACGGTATTCTTGAGGCTCTCAGACCGACATGTAATCCATGTACATGCAGACGAAGATGCCGCAGTCGCGGAATTAAGTTGCTTGGGCCTAGTCCTCTTCAATCGGAAAACAAGTTTCGACATGGGGTATGTCTTCTCTTGACGCCTAGCATTGACCATGCCAGCAAATAGATTTTGCTAGAAACATAATAAGCATTAAAAATTAAACATTAAACATAGCAAACATAATAAGATTAATCAGTTCTACAATATGCAAGTTACAATAAGAAGTAAACAGGATCTTACCATGGCATCCAACTGGCCTAAGCCTCGATAAATTTCAATCACACCGATCACGGGGGTATCATCGTAGAGATTGTCGAGAACTGATATGGTCTGCTCTACTGGTTCATAGCAAACCAAGTACTAGTGGGCATTCACAGAAAAGGGGATTAGGAACGCGTCCGCCACACTGGCGCTCACTGGCCTATCCCGAGCAAGATATGCTTGTAGGTTAGGGGACGCCCTCCACTGGGGCAGGGCTTTCCCCTTTCTCCCCTTCCTTGATTTGTCCCAGTCGGCCCACTCTTGTACTAGCATGCCATGAAAGTAAGCATCGAAGATAAAAACGTGCAGACCGTAGTTAGGCTCCTCCCGACGTCTTTGCCTCAGAATTTGCACATTGTGCGAGATGACAAAGTTGTCTAACCAAGTTCCCGACGCTAGAGAGGACAGTTCTCTCCACGAGGCATTGTAATCCAAGCCCTGCGGGCGATCGACGTCATACTACGCTCTGTCTGGGGGGGGCGCTAAAATAACGGGCATGGATTAGGTCACGTTTATGCAGCTTCAGGGGCCTGGCTGGATGCCCTTTCGGATAATGCCCTTGGGAGTCGACCGGTTGCTCTTGGCCTCCGCCGGGGGGTAAAAGCAACGGAAGAAATTGGCCTCCAACTCTTGGTTTGGCCGGCTGATAATCGCCTTCGGGGGCCCCGGCCGGCTGATAATGCTCGTCGGCCATTTCTTCCACCGGCTAATATTGCCCTTCGGAGGCGCCAAGTGGTCCCGCGAACGGGACAATGGTCAGTGTCTCGTTGAAACCGTAAGGCCAGTCTGGCGTGACTTGACTCTGAGAGAGGGGTTGGGGTTCCGGGAACAAATTGAAGGTCGGGCCGTTGTAATCGGCCCACGACGCTTGAGCATGTCCCATCCCCGGTACAGAGGGACCACCAACTCCCTGGCTCACCCCTGAAGCTTGCCCAGAGGGATCAACATAATAAGAGATAAAGCCCGAATAACCCATTCCAGGGCTGTCGACCGAAGACTGTCCCGATGCTTGGCGCACAAAATTTCGGCAGCCTAAAGCCAGTGCAGCAGCCTGTTGGCGAAGATCCTCGCCCATTGCGCTCACCAGATCCTTCCGCTCACTCAACTTCTGGAAGAATGCAAGCGAGGCATTAACCTACATCCAAAGAGATAACAAATAAGTAAATTTAATCAGACATTTATATTCAACAAAGTCAAGACAAGTCAAACTAGTTGGGAAACTTACGAGATTGTATGTCATACGCTCGTCGATCTGACCCCTAGGCTCATACCTCTCCCCGCGTTCAAAGTTCACTGGGGCTACTCTCCTCCGCGTGATGCGGTAGTACCACTCATCGTACTGTTCGATGCTGATAACGGGGTCCAGCTCCGAGACGATGGCTGCCAGTGTGTCCTGCCAAGAAGTCCAAATCTCTAGTTGGGCCGTGCACAATTCTTGCCCATTGGCCTTGCCAAACCGCCCAACATCCGGTGGGTCCCTGTTAACCCTCATATCTGGGGCATCGGCTGGCAAACCCTGCTCCAACTCAAAATGGTGCATTGCTCGATCTGGCAGTTGCCACTCTGCGACCTTGAAATGGATAAGGGGTGTGCGCTACAACACGGAGAGCGTGACGACGAAGGACCCCTCTACCCGTCGCGCGAAACCTATGTACGGCGCCCAACGCATTTGGCCCGGGGTGAGACGGTCGAACTCCCCTCGATAGTACGTGATGTTGTGATGGGGATCGACTCTCCTGCGGTAGTGGCTATCCATTCGGCTGTACTCCTAAGCACGCAACCGAGGCCACACTTTATCAGTTCCATCCCTACGTGTTGGTGCACCGGCAGCAAGGTGTTCATAAGACCACACCTGAGAACATGGGAAAATTATATTTATATCGTCGATTCAACAAAAGCAAACACCAAAAAAAGAATAACGAAGACAGGATTTATATGATATACCTGCAATAGCGAGAGACATGCACATATGACTTTGGAGTCGGGCCTCGTTGCCTTGTGCAATGCTCGGTACAGATACGAAAGAACCGCTGCACCCCATGCATAATCTCTAACCTCAGCCAGGTTACCCAACAACGGTAAATATTTCACGCTGGCCGTGTTCTTCGACGTCGTTGGGAATAAAATTGCCCCCATCACCCACCAGAGGAAGGCTTTTGTGTAAAGCACAAGCTCACGGCCCGTATAGTTTTCCGGCATAACCCCGTACGTATCTACCAACCACTTCAACTTTATACCACCACTGCTAAATTGATCCTGGGGTATCAAAGTGAGGAAGTCTCTAGCGGTTCTCGTCTTCGTTGCTTCTGACGGAGGAGCAATTACAGGCCGCCCCGTCACCGGTAACCCTAAGATGAATCCTACATCTTCTAGGGTAATTGTCATCTCTCCGAGCGGGAAGTGAAACGTATTCGTTTCACTTCTCCACCTCTCAACAAGGGCACCTATCAAGGCCCGGTCAAGCTGTTGAAATATCTGCCCATGCGTGAAAATCTCAAACCCAATTCCACGCAGTATCCTCTTCTGGGCGGTGTTCAGTTTCCACGATGTGAACTCGCGAGATACTTCTACGGTGTTGAGAAGTTCTCTTTCCTACGAATTAATAAATACAATTTAAGCAAAACAAACGGTATATACAACGTTCGTAAGAATAAGAAAGTTGATAAATAATGTATCTTACTCCACCATCCCATATGAGCGTACTGATATGGTTGGCTTGGTCGTATAACACGGATGGGTCTTCTGGACCAGGGTTAAATTCCATTTTTTGCAGCTGAAAGTATGGAAAAATCTTGTAATAGTTTGGATTTTGATAATCGCTCGCAAAAATACGACCCTACCACAGGCATAATACAGATCACGCAAGCATATGTGTAATGCATACAATGTTAGCATATGTACTCATATGTATAATAGATATATATACATATACGGAATCGAATTTTACAAACGCTAGCACATGAACAAAAACATACATATATAAAACGCAATATTCATCACAACTATCGATTACAAACAAAAGCTAGCACATGCATATTACATATAACGCAAGCACATGCAAAAAATGCATACAATGTTAAGCATATATACTCATATGTATAATAGATATATATACATATACGTAATCGGATTTTTACAAACGCTTGCACATGAACAAAAACATACATATATAAAACGCAATATTCATCACAACTATCGATTACAAACAAAAAAATACTACAGATTTTGTGAACTTATGTGATCGATTTAGGGTATTAAAGGTGTTCTTAAGACGGAATTGCGCCGATCTGCTTGCCAACGCCGCTGGGAAATTTTGTGAGTAGAAAGAGTGGAGAAGAGTGTCGTAGTTACTGTTTTCTGAATGTATATTGAAAGTCTGCGATACAGTATCACGGATGGCTATTACGGCCGCCACACTGTGTAGCGGACACTGTTGACGTGACAGATAAGGACAAGATAACCGTCATTGCCAAAAAGCCAGTTTGGGACAGGTCCTGACAGGTGTCAGCCTAGGGCATGTCCGCAACACTGTATAGCGGACGTCTTTTTGCTGTCTCCCATCAGGACTTTAATGCTGTCCCCTATACAATGTAGCAGACATGCGCGGAGGGGCAAAAAGGTAAAAAAGTCCGTCCGCGAAACTGTATGGCGGACGACTGACAGTTTTGGAAAAAGGCGCGATCTGGGCCGTCCATCTTTCAGGATGGACGGTCAGATCGCGCTTGCAAGATCTCCCATTTTGCCCTGGATCAGCTCCCATATATATATATATATATAAGTTTTAGTAGTCATATTAGAGAGCAATTTTAGGGATATAATTTTCAATATTAAGTCCTATTATGTTCATATATTGATTAGATTGAGTTTTAGAATGATTGGAACTAGTTTTTGAATTCTATATGGCTTATAGTAAATTCTCATTAATCTTATAGACTAAATATAAAAAATAATGATCCTATCAAAATTTAAATTAATTATTGGATCATGTTTTTTTTTTCAAATCTCTTAAGTTATTTGTTTTGGGTCTATAGATTTTAATTATCATATAAAAGAACATTTTTAAGGACATATTTGTCAAAATGAAGTCTTAATAAATTAGTGTACTAATGCAGAAGTTAATTAATCTTAAAATAAGGACTCTATAATCTAATATTGTGTCATGCAAAGAAGTGATGGTGTTTCGCGCAGAGAAATTATCAATGTCTTTCTCGCTTCGCTTATAATATATTATGTATATAGATTTTGGGTTAATCCAAAAACTGTACCCTCAAGTTTACCTCAAGTACAGTTTTAGTACCAAAGTTTAAAGATGTGCCAAAGAAGTACCCAACTTTAAAAAAGCGTACCAAATCAGTACCTAAGCTGATGGACGACGGATGCCGTTAGAAATTCAGAGGGGTAGGATTATTATTTTTCAAAGAATGACATAAAGCCTGTCCACGTGGGCCGTCCTTTTCACAAATTTTTAAAGACACGTGGCAACATCACAACCATTTATTTATTTTTAATTTAATCACTAAAAAACAAAAACTCTCTCTCTCTCTCTTTCTCTCACTCAAAGCTCTCACTCAAAGCTCATTTTATTCTGGATAAACTCGTTTGTGAATGGAATCCAAACTCATATATATATATATATATATATATATATATATATATATATATATATCTCACATTAGACCACATATGGCATCATCGCCGGCCGTCGCAACCCACCACCGTCGCCGACCAACCTCTGCACCGGCAAACCACCCTAACCCCCTCACGAATAACCGCCTCTATATAGGCCCACCACTTCCGATCTGTCCTCCTCGGTGGAATCAAATTACGCCATACTGTAATGGCGATTGATCGTTAGAATGTGGACGGAGATGTAGATGTTGCAGCATGTGATTGTTGATGGCCCCTTATGGCGGCGGTTAATGCTGGCTGGTGTGGAGTGAAGCCTGGCGTGGTTTTCGGTCATGCTGCGATGCTTTGTTGGCATGGTTGTCACAGTGGCTGGCCTTGACTCACGTGGCCAATCATGGTCCTTAGTGGCAGCACTTTGGCAACCCTTATGGCCACATGGACAGGCTTTATGTTCTTTTTAAAAAAATGACAGTCATAACCCTCTGACTTTCTAACGGCATCCACCCTCCGTCAGGTGAGGTACTGATTTGGTACGCTTTTTAAAAATTGGTTACTTCTTTGACACACCTTCAAACTTGGATGCTAAAGTTGTACTTTGGGTAAACTTGAGGGTATAGTTTTGGGATTAGGCCATAGATTTTCATAGCTTTATGTTTCTGGGCTCGTTATATGATATGATGAATTCTCCACATCACGATATCATATTGTTTATATGTTAATCGAGTGAGGCACAAACTTGTATCTCTAATATATATACTACCTATGAAAATATGGATATGTGTAAATCATTTTTTTGGACAAAACTATCCTTGTAATTTTTCTTAATGCCCAGATTGACCTTACTTATGACCATTCATGAGTTAAAGTGATGGCGCACGACAAACTCCTCCTCTCCATGCCAGATGCATGGTTCCTCTCCCAAAGTTAATTGTCAAATGCTAGATGCATGTACCTCTCCCCAAATTAATTGAAACTCTTCAACTTTTAGCCCATCATTCAACTTCTTTGGTAGCAAACATGTATCTATATCTATATACTCTAAAAGACTAGGAGCTTGATTCAGTTCTGCCATTAAATTGTAAAGTTAGATCACACCTAAACTCAACCTCTTCTCTGTATCTCGCACCTCTGTAATAAATCCCGGGAAGAACAAGCAATTTAGCACATCACATCAATTTAGCACATGATTACAGGTGATTGCCATCGTAGATTGCATTCGCCCAATGCAGCATTTCATTTGTTAGAAAGTAAAGAGACAATAGGCGACGAAAATGCCAAGTGTTATATTTTTCACAATTTAGTTGTTATAGTAGAGCACCAAATTTAATTTTGAGATATGCATTTTGTATATAACACGGCTTGACTTTGAGATCTTAGTTTCAATGAACAAAAGTGGTATCTTTCACTTTTCCTTACGGAACGGAGATATGAATTCTCTTTGACATTACTATATGCGTATATAATTTTCACAATGACATCTAAAAGCGAGCACCAGAATTTCCATTTAACGGGTGTCGTTGTTGATCTATTTGCAGCTTTGTTCCTTGTGTAGTACCTCTAGATTAACCTACTCTTAGCATGTAAGTAGGTTACATTATTGCTCTAATTTTTTTGCTCTTTAGTTTTTGACCTATTTTGATTAGGATGATAACCAATTCATAAGTGAAGATATAACAACAAAGTATCACACTCGAACATACGGTAAGTGGTGTATCCAATCTACGTATGTGAGCACACACATTTCTGGAAGAAAATGCACTTAAAGAAAATTTGAGTCAGTTACAACTCAAAGATAGTTTAGTGAGATTAAAATAGTTTTTCGTTGCAGTGGAATAAGTGAAATCAATCATTTCTCGGCCTCGCACATACTAGCATTTAATATAATGGGAATCAATCAATAATGGTAGACTTATTTTTTGTTAATTCGTTTTATAAAATTGGAATGAACAGGATGAATGGAATGGTTATAATTCACTAGGCTTACATTATCTGAACTATATGAAGATTGCTTGAAAACTTGAATGGAATTTCTTTNTTNAGTNTTTCNTTNTCATCANACNNTNTTNNTNNANNGTATAGAATATATTCATTACCCAATGTTCTTTTAATTTCATCAAAATTTAAAAGAGAGTAATAAAAGAAGGGTAAGAATGTAATTGACGTAATTAACAGAGAACATAATCGTCCAAAAATTATTTACAACATTCATACTTTTATAGGTAGCGTGCGTGCACACACACACACACACACAAATATATTTTTCGCAACCACACATTTTGTTTTTCAATGTGTAAATGTAGGATTAGATTAAATTTATGACCTAATGTTCCTTAAACGCATTACAAAAAAATTAGTAAGGAAAGGGTAGAGTTGTCATTGGAATAACTAACTGAAGGCAAAATTGAAAATGATTACTACCCGGTCTTCAACTGCAATAACCAAACATACTTTCAGTTCAAATTGGCACCATATGGAAGCCTTGTTTTTTATGCATATTTAACCCTTTTTTGTTTTTTTGTTTTGTTTTTCCTAACAATTTTTTTCTTTCTTAATTGATTTTTGCGTAGTTCAGTTTTTATATTTTGTATTTGTTTTTTCATTTTTTTATTGGTTAATTATTTGCTAACCTAAAAATGCAAGGAAAAAAAATTACAGTTCTCATTAACCAGTTCAATACCTAATGTTTATTTCATTTTAACCAAATTAAAAATAGAATAATAAAAGA
Organism: Escallonia rubra; assembly: GCA_033065855.1. Classification (NCBI taxonomy): domain Eukaryota; kingdom Viridiplantae; phylum Streptophyta; class Magnoliopsida; order Escalloniales; family Escalloniaceae; genus Escallonia; species Escallonia rubra. Next base: position 27,482 of record JAVXUO010000647.1, read on the forward strand.
AATTTTTTTGTTCAAAATTTAAAAGAGAGTAATAAAAGAATGGTAAGAATGTAATTGACGTAATTAACAGAGAACCTAATCGTTCAAAAATAATTTATGACATTCATACTTTTATAGGTAGTACACACACACACACATATAAATATATTTTTCACAATCACACATTTTGTTTCCCAATGTGTAAATGTAAGTTTAGATTAAATTTATGACCAAATGTTCCTTAAACGCATTACAAAAAAACTGATTAGGGAAGGATAGGATTGTCATTGAAATAACTAACGGAGGGCAAAATCGAAAATAATTACAAAATTAGTAATTAATAATAGTATTTAATAAAGGGTAGGATAATAATGGAGTAGTATTTATGAAAGGGTAGGCTAATAATGGAATAGTATTTATGAAATGGTAGGATTGTTATTTAAGTGATTAATGAAGGGTAGAACCGAAAGTAATTAGAAAATTAGTAATTAATATTAATATTTAATAAAGGGTAGGATAATAATAGAGTAGTATTTATGAAAGGGTAAGATTGTTATTGGAGTGATTAACGAAGGGCAAAAATAGAATAAAATGATTTTTAAGATTCATACTTTTATAGGTAGTGTGTGTGTGTGTATATATATATATATTTATATATATATATATATATATATATATATATATATATTTATTTATTTGAATTGAGGATTTTATGTCATTAAGTGATTGATCGAGCGAGTGAGTGTTTTAACGCTCCGAAAGTTTGGGATGTTAATGTTTCGAATTTTTGGGTCGTTACAGTGGGTCGCCTGGGTTGCCAGATCAAAAGCCAATTCCTGTCGTCCATCCACATGTTGTGAAATATAAACAAAATGCGCATTTTGACTAACTTTACATAGGTCCAAAAAGATCATGGTTACATGTGGAGGGATATATGCATCACCTGTCAGCTGAGATAACATTTGAGTATTAGGGAAAAAATAATGCAAATGAACTACATTATTAGATAATAACCAAGAAAGTGTTTGCAAAAGTGCTAAAGCATGGATCAAAATGCTGTTTAGCATCATAAAGTGATCGTTTGAACGACCCAAGAATAATATATGTATATGTGTAAGCGATAGCTGCAAATGGTGATTGTTGGGTTGTGCCGCTAAACCTTGCTGTGATATAACAATAATTCATTGTAGGCCTTGGTTCACATGTGCAATGATTTCAGCTATGTAACATATACGGCCGCTTAGCCTTCATGAAGGTTTGCCTACGTAATATTAGTTTAGTATAAAGCTGACAAAAACCTCTTGTTCGGCAAATATCTTGAACCAAAGCTGAGATTCGATATAGTATCGCAAATGGAGAAAGCTTAGTGCCTCAAAAGATAAGATCATTCCTACCCTTCCAAATAGACCATAATGTACTTGCAATCCACACAAACCCCTGGAGCCAATTGCATGTGTAGTAATTGGCTTAACCAACCAATATCGTACCCAATCAAGAGCTCGCAAGTGTGAGCTATCCCGAAATGTGATACTAATCGGTAATCGAAACCATATTAGTCGGACTTCTTGAGAGTATAAAAACAAAAGATCCACCGATTCTGAGCACATCACATACAGATGACATATCTCCGTGCTTTGACAATGCCGACGAGGTAAAGAATCTCTTGAAGGCAATCGATTATGTAAGAGCTCCCACCAAAGGTGAGGGTTTTCGCTTGGTAAAGGTAATTTCCAAAGTAATTTCCAGAGCCATTGCCACACGCTCCTTTATATGCTCACACTACCTCGGCCTAAAGAAGTTTCTCCCATTATGCCTTGTGACGCCCTTAGCCTGTATGCTGAACGTACTGAGAAATTCCCATCCGAGTTATTCATCCATTATATGGGAATCTTCCAAACCACTTCGACTTGGATAGATAGACAAGATGCGTGCAATCACATGCATAGGAAAAAGTTGACGAATAATATCTGGATCCCATATGAAAGTCTCCGGCACAAAAAATTAAACAACCAACTGATAATTATTAGATATATGTCGATAGGCCATAATTTGAGTCGGTTGATAACCAGGGATCCCAATAATTATTCTAGATGGAAATGTGTTGTCCATTCCCCACGATCCACCGTAAGCCTGGTTTCAACAATTGTCGACCAGTTAAAATACTACGCCAAACTCATGAAAAATTCTCTATTATGGTGAATTGGAAAAGGAATTTCTTGTACAATATCACCCACCAAAACCTGTGATAAGGGAGTATCAACGGGTCCAAATTCACCACGTTTCTTAGCCAAACGCGCCTCCTTAAACATTTGTTTTTGCTGAAAACCCAAACCACCCATCACCTTAGGAAGACATAACATATTCCATGCAATACTGTGAATCGAACGACAATCCCTTTGCCCCGCGTACCAAAACTTAGCAAATAGCTAGTCAATCTGGCGCCGACATCCTTAGGTAGTTTATACACCTGCGTGACATGTAGTAACAATAATGATAAGACCGACTAGATTAATACCCCTTCAGCTGCCTTATTCAGTAAGAGACCTTGCCTCAGTGCACAACGGGCATGAATTTCCCGAACTAGTTCTAAAAAAAAAAAGGCACATTGATCACGTCCCGTATCTATCTGAATTCCTAAATACTTCCCATACCAAACTCAATTTGGTAACGGAATACTCTCCGGAAAAACAATTGAAGCTCGCTGAGAGTCTTAGGACTAAGAAATAAACTAGATTTCGCCCAACTGATTTGCTGGCCCGAGTCAGTACAATATTATATTAGCAGGAAAGATGTCCGAATTATCTCATCTGAAGATATATGAAAAAACAGAAAGACATCATTTGCATACATTAAATGTACTATTGGGGTAGACTGCCTTCCAGCTTTAATACCCCAAATTAATCTTTCCTCCGCATATCGTAATTGGACTGATAATGGTTTAGAACATAGAATAAACAAAAAAGGGGACAAAAGGTTACCCTCCCAAAGACCATAAGTGGGTCGAAAAGGTGGTGTCGCACAGTCCTTCACCAACACTGTAATAAGATACCGTTGTGATACACTGTATAATTGCGCAAATCCATGGCATGGAAAAGTTTATCCACCGTAACACAGTGTCAAGAAAATTCCAATACCCTCTAGCTGGACTAATACCCCTCTAGCTGCCTTATTCAGTGAGAGACCTTGCCACAGTGCACATCGAGCATGAATTTTCTGAACTAGTTAAAAAAAAGGCACGTCGATCATGTCCCATATCCATCTAAATTCCTAAATATTTCCCTTACCAAACTCAATTTGGTAATGGAATACTCTACGGAAAAACAATTGAAGCTCGCTGGGAGTATTAGGACTCTGAAATAAACTAGATTTCGTGCAATTGATTTGTTGTCCGAGTCAGTACAATATTATATTAGCAGAAAAGACGTCCAAATTATCTCATCCGAGGAGATATGAAAAAACAGGATGACATCGTCCGCATACATTAAATGCAATATTGTGGTAAGTCACCTTCCAGCTTTAAATGCCCCGAATTAATCTATGTTCCTCTGCATATCGTAGTTGGGCTGATAATGCTTCAGAACATAGAATAAACAAAAAAGGGGACAGAGGGTCACCCTGCCGAAGACCATAAGTGGGTCGAAAAGGTGGTGTGGCACGGTTCACCAACACCGTAATAAGATACCGTCGTGACACACTGCATAATTGCGCAAACCCATGGCATGAAAAGTTCATCCACCGTAACACAGTGTCAAGAAAATCCCAATGCAGTCAGTCATATATCTTATTCATGTCAAGTTTGAAAGCTGCCAAGTACATCTATCTTGATTTTACATACACCGTCCTTAAACTCATACGCAAGAATAACATTATCAGAGTAGACGCCCAGGTACAAAGCCCGTTTGAACGTAGAATAAATAGAAGATGATAAGCCCGCTTGCAATTAAATGGGTCGACAGGGTCAGCTACCCATTCAAGCCCTACCAGTTTGACCCACACCCAAACCCAACTCACCCGCGCACCCATTTAATCACCGCTAAATTACTCATGGAATCCATCTATGGACTGGCGTGATGATGGAGTCTGTGATCTCTTACTGTGATTACCTCAATTTACTCCTCCTCCGTCCCATCCTAGTTGTCTCTTTCGTCCTTTCCGTACTTGTTCTGGGTAAGATCTTTTTCTCCCTGTTTCAATTACGATCTGGGTTGTTGAATTGAATCTCTTTCAATGGGCTGTGATTTGATGTTTTTTGGATGTAGGTTGGTTCTTGGCTTGGAAGCTCGTTCTAGTCCATGTCCCCCTGGTTCAGGAGATTTTTGGTCTGCGGAAAAAACCCGTACAACCAAAACCCGCTAATCGATTTTACAACAGCCTCAATGCCCAAAATTCAACCCCGTAGTGGTAATTTGATTTCTATTTCCGTAAAACCCCCCCGTTTTGGTTTTGCTGAATATCATTTTTTCCCTGTATGTATGTCGCATCCTTTAGCAACAAGCATGACTCTCTTTAGTGGCTCTTGGGATATAGCGACAAATGGCGCGGCATTTTCAGACACAAGAACCCTTTTTTTCCCTTTTTTATTGAATAATAATGTATCATGTCTTTTTTTTCCCTTTCACTTTTTATTGAATAATAAACTATTCTTACTTCAAAACTAGGTACCCATTGCTGGGAAGTTCTTGAGGCATCCTACGTCCTTTATGGTTCTATTGTCCATTTGCAACCTTACACAAGTAGTATTATTTTGTAAGATGTATTTTCTTTTGTGCATACATGCACTCTACTACCATCCAGTGTTGTAATGTTCTGATATATTATATTTTACATTGTAAGCCAGCGTTTGAAGGCTTATCAGGGCGTTGGCGAGACGGAGATGGTGGAGAATTAGTGGGTTTGGCGTTCGTCAGAGTGGATGTGTGTCCAGAATGGTTGAAATATGTCGAAGATATTGGTAAGAAAAGACTGTTAACACTAATGATTCGGTAAGGGCATTTAAGATAAGACGAAAAACTAGAGCATAAAACTACATGGGTGTTAGTGTAATTTTAAAGATATCATGTAGTCGAGTGTAATTTACTTCAAATCTCATACTCACATGTTATGTGTAATTAACTTTTCATGTAGACGAGATTGGGTACTAGTCTATTGAAAAGGTTTCTGTATCTTTTTGTTTAGCTGCAGGGGCAAGTGATATTTATTTGATAAATTTTATAATAGCTCCAATCCCAATGTTGTTCATTGTGCCAATCACAACATTAATTGCTAGGATTTAGGGATATAATTCTCTGAACAGATAATTCTATCACCCTCGCACTAGCCATAGGGCTTTAGTTCGAAGGCAGGAAGAAAGTATCATCATTCATGATATTGAAATTGAGCAACCGATAGGTACGGTTGCAAGGCAGTTGGTTGAATTGATCAAATGCGTTGTTGTCTACGGGTAATGTTGATCTCATCAAGCTTACTTTTAGTTTCTACGTGTCGTATTTTTTTAAACTAAAGAGAGTGACATGTCACAAGTAACGAGTCATAACTACCGCGTATTCTTACCTTTGTCCTTTTGGAATCGTCAATTGGCACAAGAAGTAACCAAAACAAATGTGAAAGGTAGTGAAAACATCCACATTCAGAAGTCAAGAATAAAGCTACACGAGTGATAAAGCCTGTGGAGATCAGCTAGAAACCAGCCAAAATGGCTCATTTCCATGTTGAACTTGAGCTTCTAATTAAGCTTTTGGACCAGTGTTATACTTCCTTGGAATTAGACCAACTAGCCCCCGTTTGATCCCTTAGGCCTTCAATTATTGCTCTCTTCGACTCTATCATCTTCCTCCTGTTAGAGGAAATTCGTCCTCGAGTTTCAAGATGTCTTGGTATCAGACTCAATAAGTTTTCATCTTCACACAACCCATGTTCTTTTAAATTGAGGTCTGAGTCGTTGAACCTTTGTAGAACCACATGATCAATCATTGCAGTTTGCTGGTAAAAGTCCAACATAGGGCTGCAACTTGGTCCGGTTTACGATGGGCTCTAACCAACCCAACCCAACTAACTGAAAACTGGGTTGGTCTAAGTTCGGTAAGTATTTAAATGACATTAAATTGGGTCAAGCGCATAAAACCCAAACTAACCCATCGTAACCCAAATAAAAAAAACCATGTCAACGATTTCCTGTTCAATGTCTCCTTCCCCAACTGTCGGCAGAGGCAGTCGGGAAATTCACGGTGATTGTTGCCGCCTGCGACCGCTCCCTCCTTCATTACACAGCGATTGTTGTCGCCTGCGACCGCTCCGTCCTTCATTTGAGTAGGGAAATTCACGGTGCAGTGTGCCATCTGCCCGAAGAAATTCACGGCGCAGTAGGCAACCAGGGGTTCCACACCAGGGGCAACGACATGTGGCTGAAGAAAGGACCGAAGTCTGAAGATCTCTCATTCTCTCCTTCCTCGACAGTCGGCAGCCTGTAGCCAATTCCCCCAAATTGGTGTAGCCAATTCCGCCATCATTGTGGTCCGTATATCTCATTCTCTCCACAAACACCCCCATCAAAACCTACGTTGGCGTCACCACAAATTTCTCTCACCGGTATATTCCTCTTTCTTGTCTCTGTGTGTGCGTGTGTATAGTTGGGTGCATTACTGGGTTCTTATATTATGATGCTCAACTGGATAACTGAGACTCCGATTTAATGTCAATTTTGATGTGAATTTAACTTTAATTTCCTTTTCTTGCTCGTAAGTTTTCTTTAACCAGATGAATCACAGCATCATGTTTATCATACTATGTTTGCTTGTATGCATTCCTCAACCATTAGATTCTTCAGTCTCTTTCAAGATATCATGCGTGCCCTTGCAATTTCTTCATCCTGATGAATCAGAAATTTCATGGCAATTTGCTAAGTGTCTGCGTAGTCTATGTTGTAATAAAGAGATCATATACCCTCTAAACTTTCCCATTTTTGAGTCATGTCTGTAGTGATTACTTACGATTTGCTTATTGCCATCAACATGCTTTATCGTGGTGTTAGTTTCAGCATATGTTGATAGGGTGATTTTTTTCTTTCATACTGCACACTAATATTAGTTTGCACTTTTTTTCCTATGCACTCTACTGAACTTTGGTACTTCTTTCGTAGCCTGAAACAACACAATGGTGAATTGAGACGTGGAGCAAAAGCATCCCGAGCAGGAAAGCCATGGGTTTGTGCCTGCATTATTCGAGGCTTTAAGGATAAAAGCGGAGGTACTTGTCTATTATGAAGACTTGAGGAATAGATATTCTTTAGGGTACTTCGGGTCAGCGATATTTTAGCTATTCTCTCCCAATCAAAAATTTCAAACTTCCTTTTGATGCCCATGGAAACTCTGCTGCAGTATGTTCTATGCTTTTGTACAAGTGCAGTTATAGTTTGAAGATCTCTCATTCTCTCATGTGCTTCTCCGGCGACAATACAGTTGCCGCGTCTCCATATTATCAGGAGTTAAATGTACAAAAAGGTGTATGTTTGAGTGTTTATTAGCAGGAGTTAAATGTACATTTAGCACATGCTACTTTCAGGCTGTCATACATGTTGGTTTATGTAAAGAAGGGTTATGTTCAGTTTAAGATGAAACTGTCGCAGGTTTAATCTCCATGAGGAGTTCACTTCTTGTATTTAGAGCACAACTTTGTAATGGCATTAAAACAACTAAAGTAAGTGTCTCTTGTGAACAAGCAACGTCTAACAGCATGGAATATGTTTGTGCAGGGTTCTATTTTTTTGTTAGGAAACGTACGACTTTGTAATGGCATTGAAACTACTATAGTCGGCGTTTCTTGTGAACAAGAGATGTCTATCAATACTAATGGATGAGAGCAACTTGACAACATCAAGCAGGAGTTAATAGTCCATCAATACTAATGGATGAGAGCAACTCGACAATATCTGGTTCCGTGGTGCAAAAGAATGTTGATGCTAGTTCAAGAGTGTAAGTCAACTTTATTTGGTGGCGAGGAGGCAGCAACTACCAAGTATGGTGGCGAGGCTTGGTGTCTTCACAAAGTGGCTTGAGATTTTATTTCTGATTTCAGAATACTAGAACCTTTTGTTAATGGTTTTATTACTTCTCGTGTGGTTTAAAGACATGGATGAGTTGAAGTGGGAGGGGATATATTGTATGAAGTGTTATCGTTTATTGCTTGTTTCCCCCTTTTACACACGTTGATGTTTATTTATCGTGCTAGTTTAAGGAAGACTATAGTATTTTTTTATTAGAATGGAATTTATTACTTGTCTTTAATGTCTGAGCTATGTGTTTGTTTAGTGATTGATCTAGAAAGATTTTTTTATAATATTGAATTTCATCTTTGACAAATTAAATTAAACTTTTCATTTATCAAAAATTGAAGTATTATTTAATAAATCAAATGGGAGTCATGTTAGTCTTTAGATAATGAGACGAGTTGAGGATCATTTTACAAATGAAAGACAAAAGATTAAGTAGATATTAGTTGCGTTGGGTTGAAACCCAACCCGTAGTATTTTTACTTGGGCTGGGTTGGGTTGGGCTTTTTTGTAAAAAGCCCAAGTTGGGACGGGTTGAGATGGATTTTTAAAAGGATGGATTTTCTCGGGTTGGGTTGAAACCCAACCCAACCCAACCCGTCTAAGTTGCACCCCTAGTCCAACATCACTCTTTTGTTCCCCGAAACTTGAATCGCATGTTGATTTGATGCAGTTTCCTCTGGATTTCTCATGAAAGAGAATCTGGTCGATCATTACCCTCGAAAAATTGGATGCTCTTCCCTCACTTGACACTCTTTGACTGTGTGGAAGCTTGTTCAACGACGTTCTTTAGTTTTCATCTCATATGAACTCGTAGGCTTCCAGACAATCTCGATGTGATTGTTCGAAAGTATAAGATTTTTCTATACCACAATGATCCATACCAAGATCATATAACCATGTTTGTCCAAGGAAAACTCATGTAAAGAACATATGAATCACGTCTCACCGTGTAAAAAACAATATAACCTTTAGCAGACACGCAAAAAATACAATGTTGCACTAGTGGAATATGAGTACCATCTATTCAAGCCACCTTACAACTTGTAAGGTGGCCATCTATTCAAGCCACCTCATAAGCGCATCCTTACCCTTGTAAGTTACAAGGGTGAGGACGCGCTTATGAGGAAGCTTGAGAGGGTCAACAGTGGTTGCCGATACGATATTCATAATACTACGAACATCAAAACAAGATCTTAGCTTCATCCCCATTGCAAATCAGCCGTTGCAAAATTGAAGTGCGTCTCCAGTCTTCATGTTGAATTTTCTATACGCTGCTAGGATGCCTCTTTCTTTTCGACAAGTTTTATTATTGAGAAAGGCACCAATGCGGGTGAAATCCATGTACAAAAAGGACGAGTAGTCGATAAAACTAAACACTCCACATAAGAGTGAAAAGCCCCCCAAAAATTGCTTCATTGAAATTATCTCCCTCAACCCAGCTAAACAGCAAAAGCAAAGAAATTGGACTTCAGCTGCTCCAAAGACGACTCCACTCCTTGGAAAAATCCTCCAGTATCTCTCCAACCAGAGACACCCGCTCATAAGATCAAAAAGCGGCTTAAAATCAGCCAAAGGATGTGCCAAAGGCTGAAAACCATATTCTACAAGGCTTGGGCTATATGACAGTGTAATAATGAATGTGTAGATACTTCATTTTTGTGGGGCTTTATTTCAGTTACCAATTCTTGTAAGTCTTATTTAATTATTTGAGTCGTGTTTGGTTAAGGCAACCTAGTTACTTGGTCAGTCAGTTTGTACTAAACTTAGGTTTTAATATGATAGAGAGTTTGGTAGTTAATTTTGCTTTAATTTGAGTTTTGCCCCGAATTTAATTTTAATCACATCCATTTAATATACTAGCTAATAGACCCATGCAAATGCACGGGACGGTATGCAGTTTAATATAATTGTCAATCATAAGCTATAAAATAGTGGATGAAGAATTGTAATTTTGGGACCCGTCTTCTCTCTCCCTCTCACATATCTTAGAAAATAACTTCAGAAGTGATCTCATCTACAAATATAAGAATATAGTTTGTTGTTGATGTGCTTTACGGTTAATGACCAAAAAGAGTAGAGATCAAATGGATAGGATCAAAAGTTCAAGTATAAATATTCTAGATTTTGAATGATGTCTGGATTATAAACATAGTAATGTGCTTGCAGTCTAATAATCCTATTAGCACTGTTACCTGCAAACGCAAAATTAAGACTACATAGTAATGTTGCATACACTTTTTGGATGTGTTTTAACTTCACCATGTATGAGTTGTACGTATTGCAGCCAGGGCCACATATGTAGTAAAACTTGTAGTGTTATATATAACGTTTAGTAGTAACTTCTAAAGAATGAAATATTAAACCTTGGTTTTAGTCATCGATTTGCAGAGACTGCTTATATGACAATTCTCTATTTTTGTCAATTTAGATTAAGAAAACCAAGTCACGTAAAAAATAAGTGAATTGCGCAAAAAAATAATAGCGATCAACTATCCTCAGAATTCAGGAACTTACAATTCTAGTTTCAAACCAAACCAAAACAAACACTATTTTGAACTCTCATCAGATTAGGCTTAGCCACAACCAAAGGCATTCTATGTCTTAAAAGGCTAATGATCCAATATTGAAAGTGGTAAAATATTTATCGATAATATGATTCTTCATAGATATACCCATTTCATAAACTAACCACTAAATGTTGAATTTAGCCTGAAACAAAACACATCTTTAGAGATGATGTTGATAATTAATAAGCTGCATGCTTGTGGTTGTATACTATACAAAAATTTCTTAAGCACTTTTAAAATGTAATTGCCACTTATCTGAAATTGCTTTCGATATATGCACCTTTAGCAACAAACGAATATAGAGGGGCGTAGGCTCACCCTTATAGGATCCATAAGTAACCAAGTTATTAGTATTTTACATGATAATGACTTGCAGTTAATCCAACACAAGTCGTGAGCCTTTTTCTTTCCAGATAGTTCAAAGACTTTCTATATCTTATAAGGTCGGCATACAAATCAAAGAATATTGTAGAAGAAACATAGAGTTCTAACAATGTTAAGAAATTAAGTGCCGGTAGTCTAGAATCTGTTGATAAAATTATTGAACGGCAAAACTCATAACACCCATTAATAGCTACCTACTCAAGCAACCTTCGGTACAATCTTCAATCCAAGAAAATAAAAAATCTATGTTGTCTTACAACAGAAAATAAAAGGAAGTTTGAAATAACTCCAGTGAGGTATATGATCACAACTACCAAATTGGGTTAGGAGTGGTAGAATGGACTTGGAAATCCAGATAATTTGTGAGCTATTCAAGTTAGAATTTGCGGTTAATGAATGAGGCAAGGAAGATGCTAAAAAATTAGAGGATGCAAACCTGCTTCGTCTGACTTGTAGACAATAATGGCACTCTTGTATTACACTGGAACATTACACCTTAAGGTATTTTGGTTCATACTAATAGCCCTCAAAATACCAGCCTAAACGTTTACGACGTTGGAGTGCAAACTTAACATTGATCATAATATATACTCTTGGGAATCTTCAGAATTAGCGCACGCAAGATGGGGCTTCCAAGACTTGCTTTTGGACTCTTCAAGGATTTATGCCAGATTGCAGAAAGAGATGCAGAAGAAAGGTCAAAGATCTTTCATCTTGCAAGAAGGAAGAAGAGAAGGCCAGGCATAGAGATACTGAGAGAGTGAGAAGAGTAAAAGAAAGAGAGAAGAAGAAAGACAGGTGCAAAGGAGGTTGAATTGGCAGGGGTCTGCACTGCGTACCTTAAGTTCAGGAAATAATATGATGTCAAGCCCAAATTCAAGTGAGAGAAGTCCAGATTAATTGTAATACTAATAAATAAGTTAGATTAGAATTTCACACTCAAGATAAACTTAATAGAGAAGTTTAGAAGTCCATATTTAAGGCAAACTTAATCATATTAAAGACATCTTAAATCCAGATTCAATGTCACCTGAGAGCTAACCATATAGCAGAGAATTCCAGTAAGCAACTCGGCTTTTATATAGTTATATTGATAAGGTAGTCTTGTCCTTCTAGAAAAGGGCTTTAAAGTGAATTTAGAAGCACAAGTGTACCATCGGGTTCTCCTTAGAGGCTTAAATGTACGCCCGGTAAGGGCATTTTGTTTTTTTTTTCATCTTATCTGTTTTATGGATGATGATTATCAATTAGTCTACGTGTGTGGCTCCTTTGCCACCCGGCCCAGACCTTTATATAAACAGCGCCAGGCAGCCCCAAAAGGGACCGAAAGTCATACAAAGAAATCTTTGATAGAGAATGTTAGTTTTCAGCAAGAGAATCTAGCAAGAGATAAGAGAAATAGATTAGAAGTCCGTTCTCTCTTATACACTTGTGTGTGCATGGTTCTTACGTCGCATCTTGCATAACTTGGAGTTGGTGCTCAGACAATTCAGGTTGAAAGGTACAATTCTCCACCGTTATCTTTTAGGATTATTAACACCCAGGTCCTTGAGGTTAGGGTGAAATTATATACGTGTCTGCTAGTTTACACAAATGGCACTGATTTCTATTGATTAAATAGGATCAAGAAATACATGACAGATTGAACGAAATGACTGCCGTGACTTGGAAGGTTATTGACTGAAAATGCCGTTTATCTCGAGAACCAGCCACCACCAGTGTCTGCATCTAAGATCGCCTCCTCTACCCGCCTATGGCACCACTACCCCAACACCTTTAACCACCACCATATCCTCCACGACCACCACCATCACACCACCACAACACCACCCAACGCCACTAACCACCCATACCACATTCTAGATCGACCCAAAGAAACAAAAGCACACCTCATCCACTGCCCCCGCCACCTCTGCGCGGTATCCCCACCACCAACTTTAGCCCCATATCAAGTTGTTTTCGCCGCCACCTCTGCACCGTTGCACCACAACTAAACTTCAGCTCGACATGACGTCATCGCCCGCCGCCACCTGTGCGCTGCTACCCAAACACCAAAATTTAGCCCATATCACGTCGCCACCATCACATAGATCTCCTTGACACTTTAGCCCCACATCATGGCCCCATTCACGCCGTCCATAGATCTAACGCCACCACCATCGTCCCACTACCGCATCAACCATAATCTGGTGGTGGGTGTGTGATGCGGTTATGCGTGTGTGGTAATGGAGCACCACTAGGAAGACGAAAGAGGAAAAAGAATGAGAAAAAGGGAAAAGAGAGAGAAATTAAGAATTAGGGTTTCAAGCCTTAATTCAAAAATTAGGAATTCAAAAGGGTGGTATTGGCATTTTAAAATACGTTTGATGGCATCAACAGAAAACACTTTTTTTAATGGGTCAACGACGGATAGAAACGGCTGATACCTTATCAAAGTTGTTGGTCATGATCTATTACCTTTCAAACTTTATGTTCTTGACTGTGATTTCACCATAATCTTGGGGACCTGGGTGTAATTAGCTCTGTCTTTTATACTTATAGAGTAGAATAGAAATCTCCTCCCCCATTCAAATTTTGGTCTGTAAAAGAATAAAAAAAAGTTTTTTTACATTCAACTAGAAGAGTTGATTAGAATTAGATTTTCAAAACCATAGACCAAGATTTAGGTCGCCTACCCTAGGGTCTGAACGATGTGATTTTTATCCCAATTTGTTCGATCAGGAACAGATGCTACTCAACCCCTTTTGTTGTTCAAACAAAAAAACTAGGTTTAACTTAGGGTTTGTTTTTGTGTTTGAATAAAATTTTTTTATTAAAAAACTACTTAAGAACAAGTAGAGACCGTTCGGGTATGATGAGATGCCTAACACCTTCTCATCATATAAAGTAGTTCTCGAATCCGAATAAAAGGTTCCGCAACTTATAACCACTTAATTGGATATTCAGAATTGAATTAGGATTTTTCTTGTTTTCTCCTGTTAGTTATTTTTTACAAGTAATTATTTATTATTTAAACTTTTATTTGTGTCATTTTTCCAAAAGACTATATAATGCCAAATGTCAACATTTTGGACGGATAGTAACCTTGGCACACACAATGCGTGTGCAAAAATGAAGTTAGTAATATAATATTTGTATAAAAAGCAAGACTGGCCTTTAGAATATATTGTGATTATATGTTTTAATTAAGGTTAAATGACCCCATGTGCAATAATTAAGTTGTTTGAAATTTGTTAAAAAAGCAAGCTTGATATATAAGTATTTTAAAATGTGAAAACCAAACATGTCCTTAAGATAGTAATGTTTATGTTGATGTCAATTTTTAAGAAATTTCTCATAGTACCAAGTGTCACTATTTAGCTATGTAATACCAAAGAGGTGTTACACCAAAACTCTTTATATATAATAGATATATAGATAACTAATTATCGTGATACACGCGGTGCGTGTACAAAAATAAAGTTAATAATATGAATTTTGTTAAAAAAATCAAGCATCATGTAAAATGAATTTTACATGTCATTTGGTAGAATGAATTTTATATTATGAAACATGTCCCTATATGTAATTATTTATTATTTATGTTTTGATATTGTGTTACTTTTTAACAATTTTCTTATTATGTGAATTGTCAATATTTTAGATAGGTAGTTATGTAACGCCAAAAGATGTGTTACACCAAAATGTGTGTTCTCTTTATAAGTAGTATAGCGAGTTACCATGGCATAAACTATGCGTACGCAAAAAATGAAGTCCGCAATATGACTCTGTTATAGTATCAAGCTTGTTTATTTTAACTATGTAGATTTAATGAACATAAAATTGTGAATATAAACATGTCTTTTCAGGTAGTTATTACTATTTAAAGTTTCTATTTTATGTTCCTTTTTCTGAAAAATTTCTTAGAATGCCACATGTCACCATTTTAAATAAATTATATATAAGGGAGTTGATATGTTGCTCGTGTAGGCAACTTTAGTTAAATTGCCCGCACCATCCGGCCATCTGTCCATCAAGGATGGACGAACCAGATCTAACTATTTTTTTAAAAAAACCCCTCGTCTGCTACAATATGTAGCGGACGGTCCCCTTGACTAAAATGCCCTTGATGCCATTGTCTGCTAGTGGATTAGTGCCCGTCCGCCACATAATGTAGTGGACGAGAGTTGGTTTGACGTGT
This sequence comes from Escallonia rubra, assembly GCA_033065855.1. Taxonomy (NCBI): domain Eukaryota; kingdom Viridiplantae; phylum Streptophyta; class Magnoliopsida; order Escalloniales; family Escalloniaceae; genus Escallonia; species Escallonia rubra. The sequence goes on from JAVXUO010000647.1 coordinate 42,639, forward strand.
AGTATTTATATCCAAAAAGTCCTCATTGTCAGCTTTTCTTCCTTCTTCAACATATTCTTGCCTCTCCATTGAGTTCCACTTGCCTCCATATTCAGCTGCCTTCAAGTCTTTCAAGTTCTAAGCTCTAAACTACCAAACTCCAAGCTTCACTCAAGCAAGGAAAGTTTGCGGTCTTAATGGCTTATCGTCGTATATGTCTTAATTTAGGAAAGTTGGGGTAGCATGGTGAAATTTATAGGAAAATTTTTAGATTATCTTTGTTGTATTTGGCATGTCTAAATTGTTATACTCTTTTTAAAAATTTTATTTGTTATGTTAAATAAGATGATATAATGTTTTAACTAATATTTATGCCTAAAAAAAGGTTACAATTTGAAACTAAAACATAAGTTGTTTCTATATAGGTCTTGTTTCACAATGTCCGACTTTGGAGCAAGCCTAAACATACCACTAGATGCTAGTGACCCTTATCTAGGGGGACCTTTTGAACGTTGGAAGAAGTTGAATAATGTTTTCGAACGTATTCGTTGAGAGTTGGTTTCGACATTAGAATCAAGACAACTAGAACAAGTACCATAACAAGGAAAGTAACCTCACGATTATATGAGTGCCATGGGAGTAAAAACCATCGCAAAATGATAAACATGTAGGTGATGATAATGGTGATGATGATGTAGGACATGCGCCCCAAAGACGGGACTGCTTCGCGCACAGATTGCAAGGTCAAGATGTTCATAAGTTATAAATCCAAATAAGATCATCGGGTTATTATCACCAGCTTTAAATTGGTGCACAATCACCCATTAGTAATGCCTTCACAAGTGAGCCAGATCCCTCAACACAAGAAGATGAGCATTGTTGCAAGGAGCCCAATTTATACAATGAGTTCAACACAGATAAGACCTATCGACATTGTTAATGTTCTTGCTAAACAGGCTGAAGGAGTTCAAAATTTGAATTTCAATGCGACAGACGTTCGTATTGCGGTCCGAGCCGAAAGACAAGACGCGTTTGACATCAGTGATGCTCAAGCCACAATAAGCCTATTGAAGCCAATGCAAATGGTGGACCCGAGGTTTACATACAACTTTAGTCTTGACGACGAGCACCGAGTTACAATATTTTTTTTGGGTTGACTCGCGTTCTAGACATGCTTATCAAAATTTTGGGGATGTTGTGACTTTTAACACCACCTACCGTACCAACAAGTATTTGATGCCTTTCGATCCTTTCACATGCATTAATCAGCACTATCACTCCATCCTATTTGGGTTAACATTGTTAAGGGATGAGAGAGAAAATTATTTTGTATGATTATTTCAGACGTGGCTGGAAGCAATGAACAACAAAGCACCCAAAATTATCATCACCGATCAAGATTAGACAATGGAGAAAGCTATTGTTACCGCTTCCCAGAGACTTGACACAACTTCTGCACTTGGCACATAAGCAACAAATACGCTAAACGTTTACATCACGTGTATGCAAAGAGACTTTCAAAAAGATATTGGCAGATGCGTTAATAAGTCATTAACAATTGAGGAATTTGAAGGGAGGTGAGAAAACTTGTTAAGGATTACTCGTTGTAAGACAACAACTGGCCCCAATCGTTATATGAATTCAATGACAAATGGATTGACATTTACACTAGAAGGTATTTTGTTGCATGCATGAGAATGACGAGCATGAGTGAATCTACGAATATTATTTTCGATCACTTTGTAGGTGCAACTACTAATTTGAAGAGTTTTGTCATAAATGCCCCAAAAGCGGTTGCACAAACATTCGTGAAAGAAAGGGCTGCGAATTTTGCAAACACGTAAAAATAAAGAAAAAGTTGTGTGAGTCCCCGTTGGAGGTAAATGGTGAAAAAGTCCGTACGAAGGAGATATTCAGGCAATACCAAATAGAGTTATAAAAATTAGGACGACACAATATACAATAGGTGGTTGTAGAGAGCACACATAAACACAAAGTTTATTCCTTGACAAATGACCTCGACCCTGAGAAATTGCATAGACTATATACTATCTACCATGACACAGAGACAGATACAGTGACATGTATTTGTGTGAAGTTTGAGTTTTCTGGTATGTTGTGTTGACACATTTTACGATTTTTCACTCAAAAGAATATTAAGGAAATCCCCGAGCACCTCGTCTTGCCTCAGTGGACTAAAGTTGCAAATAAGTTACACGGTACCATTGCTTTTCCAGAGCATTCGTATATTGATTTTGAAGAATCGGAGACATTGCATTATAATCATCTAATGATAATGTTCACACGTTTGTCTGTAAAGGGTTATTCTACAATGGCCAGATATAAATATTTTTGCGATCTGGCGCTAGAACAAGATCCCATTGTCAACAAGTTTAAAGTACCTTCAACTAGAAATGCAGAGGACTGTGGTAGCATTCCTTCAGAAAAAGAAGAAAAAGAAGAAACAGTTAAGGAAGAAGACAATGTTATCTGACCTTTGGATCCAATTATATCGCAAACGAAAGGCTGGAAGCGATCTAAACGGATGAAGAGCTCTATTGAACAAGAAACCGTACCTAAGAAGTTGAGAAAGCGTGTATTATGCAACAAAATGACCAACCATGACAAGAGAAACCATTACAAGCATTAGGGATAAGTCCAGCGGGTGTGCAAGATGAGGAAGAAGATGAGTTCGAAGAAGAAGAAGTGCACTTTTAATCTATATAGTCTTCTTTCTGTTATGCCTAAGTATTTGAATAGTTGACTTTGTAATTTACTTTTCTTGTATTAATAATTAATTTACATGTAACATTGGATTATTTGCAAATTTCCTTTTTTACCATCTCAACTTAATGTACTCTTGCAGTGACCGATTTGTGATTTCGTTTATAAGAATTGTGTCTCAGCAGGTTAACTGACTATGCTAAATTTGTCAGGTTAGGGGGGGGGGTGGTGAGTTAGAACTTTGCCAAGTCGTCCACTACATAATGTGGTAAATGATGGGACATAAAGTTCACCTTCCAACACTTAAAAAAAGGTCCCAACAATTAGCCAAAAAGGGGGCTAAATGGTGGATTATGCTCCATCATCCGCTACATAATATAGCGGACGAGGGGACATATAGTTTGCATTCTATTCCAGCGTCCGCTATATAATGCTGCAGACGAGGGGACCAAAAAGTTCACCCTCCAACAATTAGAAAAAAATGGGGGAGTTTGGTCCCAACACTTAGTCTAAAAAACGGGGGTCTAAATTTGCGTTCTGCTCCATTATCTGCTGTATAATGCAGCGGACAACATAGCAGACTTTAACTTTAACACACTATTATGCCATCCACCACATTATGTAGCGGACAACAATGTAGGCCCCCAAAAACTTCTTTTGCCTTATTAACCCACCATCAACCTGTTTTAACCATTTTGAAAGCAACCACAAACTTACCACAAAGCGATACTCAACCATAAATACATCACATTCACAAATCAATACTCAACCATAAACACACGACATCCTCAAATCACTTCACACATGAAGTCCGCAATAGTCATATAAAATGGTATTTTATACTCAAATAAAGTCAAATGTTACACCTTTGGTTAAGCTGGAAAAACTATATTACTAACTTGTCTAGGTTTACAATTTTGAATTTACCAAGCTATTTTATATCTATAGTTGCTTAAATCATCTTGGCTCCAGTTGTGCTTCTTGAGGCTCTCAGAACGATAAACGAAGTTCATGTACATCAACACATAGACACCGCAATCCAATATGTTAAGTTGCATGGGCCTATGTGTCTTTACCCGATTATTGAGCTTCAATCTTGCCAGAAATTTAGACCCTTGGAGTCTTCTGCAAAGAATGGCATGTAACAAATTCTACGGAAAAAAGAAAAGAAACGTAAGATATGAGAGTTGAAGTAAGAAATTAAATTAAGAAATAGATAAACTATAATGACAAATGTTATTCTCACCATAGCTCCCAAGGGTCAACTATAAAGGTCCTTGAGAAGCATCATGTGCGTATTGTTGTGGAGACTATCGATGATTGAAACAATCATAGTTAATGGTTCATAGAAAAATAAAAACTAATAATGGTGGTTGTTGGTAGGTATTAGAAAGACATCCACATCCTCAATAGTCACTGAATTCAGACTTTCAGTGAAAAATTGAATGACCATGAGATCGAGAACATAGTTGTTTAGTGCACGCTTCCTTCTCACTGTACACCATTGGTCCCAATGTCCAAGGAGAAAGCCATAAAGTGCGCATCGAACATAAAAGCTCTAGGATACGCATCTTCCCTATCACTCTCTCTGCAGATCAGAAGTTTGATGCAATCATTCATCACTGTATCATCCAACCAACAATCTAATTATAGGGAGGACATATTATCCCACGGGACCTAATCCATACATTGACCAAGAACTTGAGAGCCAAGAGAGCTGGGGCTCACTAAACTAACATTCATGAACATACTAATGTTTCTCCAGCTTCATGGGCTTCAAAGGATGACCTTTGACATAGGAGGGTTGGGATCGACATGGGAGATATTTTTGCCTAGTTGCTTCTTGAGGTTCTTCAGGTAACCCACGCCCGAAGTCAAAGTTCTTGAAAACGGGACTTGTGTTGTCTTTGAGAAGGACAAGTTCTCAAAGTCAAAATCATGTGTGACTTGACTAAAGGGCTCTTGTGTAACAACCGAGTCCCTAAGCTAATCAAATGAGGGATGACTTTGCTCAAACCAAGGATTGTTTGAACTATCACCCACAGTTGAGGGCTGCACCCAGGGATCACTTATTCATTTGCTCACGGCTGAACAGTACCCCCAAGGATCACCCAATCCCTCGCTCGCGGCCGAAGGCTGCCTGGAGGGATCACCCATTCCCTCGCTTACACCTGAAGGCTACCCCTATAGGCCCTTACAAACTTCCCGCATCTATGCTTTAAGATCTCAGCTTGGAAGCGAAGATCCGTCCGCTCCCATGGCATCTACAAGATTTCTTCATTCATTCAATTTTTGAAAGAACGCGAGGCTAGCATCAACCTACATCATAAAAGATCATTTAAATTTAAATATTATAAGATCATGCTTGAGCAAAAGAATGAAATTTAAATAACAAACTTACGAGATCGAATGCTCTCCGTCGATCAATTACACCCCTGGGCTGGTATTTCTCGCCTATTACGAGATCGAATGCTCTCGGTTGTACTACTGCAGATACTGGTCGATGCTAATGACAGGGTCGGGCTCTGACACCATAGTTGTCAGTGTGTTATGTCAGGATTTTTGGCAAAACCCCGAACGTATCTACTAACCACTTCAATTTTATCCTACGGTTCCCAAAATGACTCCTAGGGTATCGGACAAAGGTTGTTTCTAGCAAGTCTCTAAAGTTGTCTATCAATCTTACCAAAACATAATGGCCGTCCAGTCATGGGTTACCCTAAGATGTACCTTACATCTCTAAAGTTATTGTCATCTATTCAAGAGGGTTTCACTTCTCCACCATTCAACGAAGGCACAAATGAAGGTCCATTTATGTCGGGGAAACACATTCCCATGGGTAAAAATACCAAACCCCATTCCACGTAACAAATGTTTCTGATTCGAGTGTAACCTTGCTACTTCTACTAACTATATCTCTTTCCTATGAATTAACAAGAGTTAGCTACTCGGTCGACCACTGTACTATTAGGCAAGTTAAACTTTGGTTACTGAACATCGATTTGTATCAAAGTGATCATTAAACTTTGAAATTCAATTCAATCTGGCCACTCCGTCAAATTAAGCTTAATGTAGTCCATTTACTTAGGGGTATTTAAGTCTTTTTACCTTAAGTTTTTTTCTTTCTTTCCTTCTTCTTCCTTTACTTCCCCTTTCTTTTCTTTCCCTCTTTGTTTCACACACTTACACACAAAAACTCCTCCACCCTACCCCTCACCCCACAAACGCAGTAACATACGCACACACACCCACCCGTACGCACGAACTCACGCATGCGCGCCAGCACACGCGCGCGCGCACACACACACATAATCTTTCTCCCTCACACACACACACACACACACTCTCTCTCTCTCTCACACACACACAAACAGTCTCTCTCCCTCACACACATACATAGTCACACACAAGACCCATAAAAAAGAATACACACGCACCCCTCAACCCCCCACCCCCACACACACTTGTGTGTTTTGTGTGTGTGTTGTGCATGTTGGGGGGTGTCACGATTCTATGTTTAGGGTGGTAATATAGGTGTGGGTATGGGTGTGTGTGCATGTGCGTGTGTTTTTATGTGTGTGTGTGTGTGTGTGAGAGAGAGAGAGAGTTATGCGTGTTGAGACAGCGTGTGAGACTATAGTGTTAGTGTGACAACGTTTGAGACTATAGTGTGTGTGTGTGTGTGTGTGTGCGCGTGTGACTTTGTGTGTGTATTTGACTGTCTCTCTGTGTATGTATGCGCGTGCGTGACTGTATGTGTGTGTGTGTGCTCCCGCGCTCGTGTGTGATTATGTGTGTATGTTCGCACTTGTGTGTGTGGGTGGGTATGAGTGCCTGTGTGTGTTTGAGAGATAGAGGGAGAGAGATAGAGAGTGTGTGTGTGTGTGTGTGTTTGGAAAAAGAAGAAGGAAGAAGAAAGAAGAAGGTCTAATATAGTGGATGGATTGAAATGAATTTCAAAGTTTAATGGTCGCTTTGACATAAATCGGTGTCTAGTGACCAAAGTTGGATTTGCCTAATAGTATAGTGGTAAAACAAATAGTTAACTCAATTAACAAAGAGTATTAAAGGAAAATATACAATTTTCATGATTGAGATATAAAAGTTAATCACAAGAACTTAGTATCTTACTTGTCCGTTCCAAATTGATGTAGTTATATGATTTGATTGGTCATACAAGACGGAGAGATCTTCGAGTCCGGGATTAAAAGCCATTTTTTGGACAAAAATTAAGCAAATATATCAAGATCATAAATTGCTCTCAAATGTTGGCAAATTTAGCTTTGCCAACATTAGCACTTGCATAATACATCATATATATATATATATATATATATATATATATATATATATATACACACACACACACACACGCAAACGCACACATCTATACATACATAATACAATCAAAATCATGCTCAATATTCACAAAGTCAAGATTAAACCAAAATAAAGCATGGGTTTGTGAACTTAACCGCGATTAATTGCAAGATATAGGGGTTTCCTTGGATGATTCTAGGGCTTGAAGACACAATAATCGCAGTTATACTTGCTAGTGCCGCTGGGAAGATAGTGAAGAAGGAAGAAGAATTGTAAAATTAGGGATAAGACCTTTTTATACATATTGTTCACAACATAATGTGGCGGACAAAGAAGAGTTTCAAAAGAAAATTGCCTCGTCGTCTACCGGAAAATGTAGCGGACGGGGGTGTTGATTTGATGTATTTCAGTAAAACCTCGTCCGCCACATAATATAATGGACAAGAGTTGATTTGATGTGTTGTCGGCAACTTGTCGCCCGCTACATTATGTAACCAACGACACTAATCCACTAGTAGACAAAGGCATCAGGAGAATTTTAGTTAAGGAGACTGTTTGCTACATAATATAGCGGATATTGGTTTTTTCTTTTAAAAAAATCTAGATCTGGACTACCAGATGGCGCGGGCAATTTAACTGAAGTTGCCTGCGCGAGCAACAAATCAGTTCCCTATATTTGTGTGCGTGTATAGAATAGATATCTGTACTACTTAGAAATAAAATGATCATTTTGGTGTTACATTGAAACTCATCCTCGTTGACAAGTGTCCGCAATATACAATTTTCTTTTATCATCCATTTGTTGACAAATGTATAGATAGCCATTAGGCTAGAAATGCCAAAAAACACCGCCCACTTTCCACTTTCAGTTTACCAGAGACCCTCACCTTTTTGCCGCATAACTTCTCATCAACATCTCTTTCTACCCTTCTCCCTTCCTCCTTCTTCACTATGAACTGCACTCCGTGACTCACCGTCATATAATTCTTCTCCGTCTAACAGTAAGCCTGCCTCAAGCTTTAGATCCTGTATTTTTTCATGCGTACCCTTTTTTTTTTTTACCTTTTTCTTATATTTTTCTTCATCTGCATTTTTCCATTTTATTTTTTCTCTTAATTTTCCTGGTTGAACTAATGGTGGAAGAGAGGTGCAATCGAAAGATTACAAGGTAGGCGTGGTGGTGTGTTGGCACTTGGTGGTGGAAACGAGTGACGCGACAGTGGTCGTGGGTGTGCGATTGGTGACCGTTAGTGGTCGTGGGTGTAGGACTGACTAAGGTCATGGGTATGTGATTAGTGGTCTTTGGTGGCTGTTGGAAGTGGTGGTTATGGGATTGGTGGCCTCGGTGGTCGTGGGTGTTTAGTTGGTGGTCGTAGGTGTGAAATTGGTAGGTATGGGTGTGTCATTGGTGGCTATGGTCGTAGGTGGGTGATACATCTTTAGAGGTCGTGGTCATGTGGCCGGTTGTAGATGTGAAATATGGTTGTGTTTATGGACAGGCGGTGGCTGACGATGTTGGGTTGTGATGATGAGTATAGTGGTGGCTGCAGTGGTGTTACGCCATTAGTTGTCGAGTAGTGAGTATGGCAATCGAGAGGTTGTGGCTGACGGTGGTCTATGTGGTGGGAAATGGTGGCTGTCGAGAGGTTGTGGCCGACGATGGTCTAGGTGGTAGGAAATGGTGGCTATCAGAGATTATGGTCGATGGTAGTCTAGGTGGCGGACAATGGTGGCTGTCGAGAGGTGGTGATCAATGGTGGTAGGTGAAAAATATAGTGTGTGGTGTGTCTTTTGAGAAGGCTTAGTAAGAGCCATAAGATGATGATGCCGGCAGATTGGTGGAAGTTGTGGTGATGGTGAGTGATTGGTGGCACGATACAGTGGTGGCTGTGGCTAAGGGGAGGTGGCTGGCGGTAGTGATGGATGATAGTGAGAGAGTATATTGGGGTAATTGTAAGGTAAGATGATAATAGATGATTTATCTATTACGGGACCACAAATCAAAAGGACCCAAAAAGAAGAAAAGAAAAAAAGATACCAAATTCTGAAAGAAGAAAACAAAAAGCTTTGCTAACTGTTCCTATTACCCTCTCACACTCTCTCACTATGTATCTCTATATGTATGCCTTGTACTACTTAGTAGGTCTTCTTTTCTTTGCTTCTGTCTCTCCCATTACACATCAGTTTTCCAAATTCTGAAAATAGCCATTGACAGTATTGAGGTAGGGTGTGTGGGGACTGGTGTTGGAGGTACAATCTTAAAGACGCGTAAGATCATATAGTGACAAATTTTAGTTAGATAACATTTAGGATTTATATATTGGAAAATATTCCATAGAGATTATATAGAAGTCAAAATTATATAAGAGAAACATATGAAGTTAGATAAAATTTAGGAATAGAAACATATAATGACGAAAACGAACTAATGAAAAAGATAAGAGAAATAACTCTAGGGGTTGACTTGGCAAATGATAATGGTCATCTATAAAAAGAAAGTGACAAGGACAATTAAAAATTAACTTTAACTTGTTACTTTGAAATGTTCATCTATTAATACATTTGGTACAAGCACAATATAATGCACAACGTTGTGCATTATTACCTTTTGACGTGCATAATCTCCTTTGTAAGGTTACATGAATACTTTGTCGCTTTTTAAATAAATACTATGCATATTTGGCACATGCGACGCGTGTGCAATTACAAAAAATATATGTAAATCTAAGCAATAACAATAATATAAAGATACATGAAAAAGGATTATGAGTTTATAAACAACATGAGGTCTGTGAGGGAAGGAACAATAGAAATGGAGTAAAAATGTTGAATATTGTGGATGGAATGATAGAAATAAGGAGATGAAAAACAAGTTCTAACTGTAGTGGGGTGGAGCAGTTGTTCATTGAATGGTTAAAAAATTCCAATAATGAGTAACTTTTTTAGGTTGGTTGAAAAAACATGAAAGTTAACCATCCAATGCAAAGTTAACATTTTAGTACAATAACATGAAAGTTGACAAATAGACTCTCCTTAATAATGTAACAATGAGCTATGAATAGTATCTCTCATCTTTATAATATGAGCCAATTAGAAGTTATCCATCTTTCTCTAAAATAAAAAAATTGAAACCAATAAAACAAACCTAGAGGGGGTGAATAGGGTTTTTGAAAATTAATGGGGAATTTAAACTAAGCACAATCATAAATCTCAATCAAACCAAGTAATACTTCAATGAAGATGCTAACTACACAATCTCAAGCAATTGTAGAGCAATAAGTAAAGAGATTGAGTTAGAGATACTTGACAATGAGATTTAAATGGTTCGGCTTGAACTACCCTCAAGCCTACGTCCACCTCTTCAAGGAAGTCCCTTGCAAGAGCACTAGAATCCACTAGCAACAATCTTCTTCTGGGTCAAGATCAAAACCCTTACAACACTTGGTGATATCCCCACACCAAACACAAGCCTTGAATCCACAAAGCTCACCCAAAACTTGACAAACCCAAGCCTTGATCACAATCTTTTTACAAAGATCAATTGTGTACAAAAAAAACCCTCTTGAAAGGAAATGAGTACAAATGAAGCTCTAGTACAATAGAGAGATGAGAGAATTGATGACTTGAAGAATGCTCACTCTCAATCAAAGAATTGCTCACAAAGATGCTCTCTTTAATGATGTAAAATCATGAAGATGAAGAGAGAAAAGTTTAATCTATGAGCCTTGATGTTTTTCTAATGAATGGAGGTTTAGAATGTGGTTTCCATGGTGTTTGATGAAGCCCCAAAACATTTATATAGAGAATAGATCAAATATAGCCGTTATAGGCATAATATGGCCAAAACTGTCATTGCAGTCGACTGTATTCCCTCGAAAATAGCCGTTGGAGTTTTGTCCTCGAAAATAGGCGTTGGAACTGAATTTTGACCAATGCAGTCGACTGCATACTGCATTGGAATGCTGTCGACTAGATTCAAATACAGTCGACTGTATTACCCTACTTCCAATCGGCTGCCTCACCGAATCCCCTATCCTATTTTGGGCATAACTTTCGCTAGAAAAATTGGATTGAGGCACTGTTTTTTGCGTTGGAAAACTAATGAAAATGTTTATCAAAATATGAAAAATTAGCACCTAAAACAGTTTTGTAGAAAATCTGAGTGAGCTCCAAAGTTCACACATTTTCAAGAACCACGCTTGTGTGAATGATTATGAACTCACATGCAATGCACAAGGTGTCCTAAGGTCTTTTTAGGTCATAGTCATCAATCCAAGCATCAAACCAAGGCTAGTTACATAATTGTAAAGATCAATCAATAATAACTTAGCCTATGCATTCTTTCTTGCTCTTTGACATTGGACTTGATGAAGCTTCCATAGCATGTCACCATAGCTTTAAGCTTCTTTGTCTTTAATCCATCTATCCAAATTCTCAAATGTATCTTCATGAGTGTGTTTGTATATACCTACTAAGAATACACTCAAAGCACACATTAGAACATAATCAATGTGTAGTTATCATCAAAACAAGATGTAAGCCTAGGTTATCCAACCATAGGGCTAACAATCTCCCCCTTTTTGATGATGACAAACATTGATTCTATATAGGGTAAAATGTATCATATGATAGTCAATTAAGCACAACAATCTCACATAGAACATTCAATCATTTCTTGTATACTCAAGATATGTCAATTTATCTCATATAGCAATAAAGCTCGTAGCTAGCTTCCCTAGCTAAAACAAGATATGCTCTTCCTCTAATGTTCTCTTAAAACACACAATCACATAGCATATAGAATCAAGATTATTTCTCCCCCTTTGTCATCAACAAAAAGACAAATGTATGCATGTGTGAATAGATAGTTATACGCAAGATAATGGCGTCTAGTGCATGTCACTCATTAACTCATACGGATGACATCAAGAGCTCCTTCATGATCCAATGAAAGAGACAATGTAGCTCAATAATATCTTTTAATTCATGCATATTTCAAGAGTAACAAGATAGTATATGATTCAAGCATGTAAGCTCCCCCTATCAAGTTATCTTATGCATATTCCATCATAATGTATGCTCCCCCTCAATCAATGCATGCCAACAATATCAAACAAACACAACTAAATGTCTAACCGAGTCATGCTCTCTTTTTGGCATTACCAAAAGAGGTGTGTGTAGGAATGTCATTGTGATGCATTAAGACAACATAATTTTAACATGGAATTTCCACAAAGCAAATGATGGTCATCAACGATCAATATTTCCAATATAAGTGCAAGAGGACCATACATTGTCATCTAAATCATATAGGTATCCGAGATTATAACATAGAGAAGTAAACAATCAAGGACTCATAATTTATACCATATTTTGCATGAATTCTCAACAAGCAAGTTATTTTATAGATTTGACAATTTAAGCATACTTGATAACATATAAGTTTAGCACATAGCACAATGATGAGAAGATCGTTAAGTTTTACCCTCTTAGTGAATTACCAAGGAATTAAGCTCATGAGTAATCATTCTTGAAGTCCGTTTTCTTTGACAAGCTTTGAGGCTCTCCTCATTTGAAGTAGCATGTCCAATCTCGGAATGTTTACTCCCCTTAAGATTTAACTTGTTGCTCCTCCTTCTAAAAAATTTCTTGGAGCCTTCTCCTTCTTGCTATTTGTCTTTGCTTTGAACAACCTACAATCACAATTTAGGTCTAACTTTTGGTACCCACATTTTGTTGGGTCCATAAGTGTTAGTCTTAGCAACATTAAGAAACTCTTTAACAACCCACATTTTCTTTACACATCCAACATAAACAATTCTACAAGGACAATAACTAGTCCTATGTCCCTTCTTGTCGCACCAACCACATCGCGTAAATGGTGTGCAATAGTTCTTTGGTTGTCTTGGAGGAACATTTAACCTAACTTGTTGTTTAAAAACTTTAGGAGGCAAGGTGAGGGGATCTAATCCAACACCGCCTTTGTTTAGGCCAACTCTTTGGTGTCCAAGCATGACATCCAAGTTGTTTTTACCATCAACAAATTTTTCAAGGCATCTTTTCAAATCACAAATCTCAAGCTTTAAAATTTCATTTTGTTTTTCTAAAATCGAAGTATTACAAGAGATTGTTTTGTGCTAGGAATGTTCACAATCAATTCAACCAAATCATTATTCACATGCTCTACATATAAATGGCTAGATATGCATTCATTCTTGGCATGCAACTCATTATTTTCACTTTTTAAGTCATCTAGCTCTTTTGAAATCGCATGCACTTATTTTTTCAAAGCACAATTTTTCTTGGCTAATTTCATGGATTCTTCATATAAAAGAGCGTAAGCATCATAAATATCATCATTAGAGCAATTGCTATCACTATCACTATATGAAGAATTTACCTCATCTTCTTTTTGAGCCATGAAGCATAGATTTGAATCTCTATCATTGAAATCACTGCATTCATCTCCACATGCCTCAACGTACATCAAATTTATAACAACAGAGGGAGTGACGAAGAAATTTTCAAGCTGAACAAAGACAGAGTATGTTTGTAAACAACGAGACACATACTTACAAAGACATCTTGCAACTTATGAGCCACGAGGATCAACAACCATACAAGATAAGATTGGTGATGAACTGATTATTATTTTTCTTAATTGTATTTACCATTACTATAGGCTTCAATATGCTATCACAGTTGCTCATTTGGAGTCAGACTACTGCACGAATAACACACGACAGTCTTCATAGTTTGCCTTAAACATGGTATGAACTCTAAAAGTACCCCTTATTTTAATTATTCCTTCTAGATATAATCTCACTTTGTACTTTAAACTCTTCGTACAATAAGTTATTTGCCTTCTTCAACAACAACCTACACATAGAATACCGTAAGATGTAACAGAGGCCATTCATCAGTACCTTACATAGTTAGGGTTAGGAGATTTCACAGTATAGCAAGAGATTACATTGAAAGTCATGCCATACCTAAGTTCCAGATACCTTTAATGCGAGTGTGTCCTTGTTGTACCGCACACTTATTTTACCGCACTCGTACAATTTTTGTTGCTCAAATGGAAAGACTTCACTTCCTCTGGTACCATGCCCACTAGAGGTGGTTGCTCTTTATTCTGGTCAAATTAAAAGTGAGATGCATTTCAAGCTACATATTCGAGCATACGACCATGCTTCTGCATTGAAATCTATGGGTGAACATATTAACAAATCACTAGCCAAAAGTAGGAATAGTGGTGTAAATACATTTTGTGCACAAGTTGTAATTTATCATAAGAAAGTTAGCCTACTTCCGAACTTAGATAATAGACCACATTATCTGTAGATGTACATATATAATACCGGACAAGAAAATGACAACAGATTAGCAGAGAATGAAGTATTGCAATGTCAGATTTGTGACTAGTTGAAGCAAATCGGATGCCCATAATCCCTTTATGCATATATTAGACATTTGTCACAAAGATTAGATATAGGAAACTGTAGAATACTAATCAAAAAGCAACCATAAGACTGTTGCCAATACAATCTCTCATCTACATCAAAAGTTGTTGCTGTATTAGTAGGTGACGAGGATGCAGACAACTTAATACAAGAGACATTGTGGTTCAAACAATGAATATTCAAGATGTTGCAGGATATTATGACCCTCTTCACTATCCATTTTCATTGCCATGCAAGAGTAATGAGTGGGATATAAATGGCAGAAACAATGATGGCTTAAGTGGAACGTGCCACGACTACTATGCTTTCATGCTATATGTAAAGGACTCTTTTAATGCACTGGAAATATTCGTTGAATGCATGGACATGCTCTTGAAACAAACCTACTTATATTTCCTTTTGTTAGATTCGCCAAGGTCCTCCGTCACTTTTGCTTCGTGGTGGACATTTACTTCATTAGCATGTAGTTGACAATAATGTGAAGCTCAGTCTCATAGCTAAGATGGATACGACAACATCAGGAAGGCATACAAGGAGAAGTATTAAAGTTTTTAGGATATGTTAGATATAGGTGAAAATGATGCATGTATAACTTTTGATTTCTTACAAGTACTTGAATTGAACTTTCGGTAAGAACACAATCTAATGCATATACATGTGCTATAATAGGACATGTTGGTTGACGGACAATATTGCAATCATCATTTATCCAAAGTCTACGTGATATGTACCAACATTATCAAGATGCAATGACATTAGTACAAAGATACGGGAAAACCAAACATTTTCCTCAGTATGACTTGAAACCCATCGTGGCTAGAAACTGCCGCTGAGCTCCTACCTGGACAAAAACCACTAGATCTTCCTGATTTGCTTACTAGGGTATATCAAGCAAGATATGAAGAGTTGAAGAAAGATACTACGGATAGAGAAATATTTAACAAGGTTGTTCTCCATGTTCAGGTGCTTGAATTTTAGGAACGCGGGTTGTCCCATGTTTATCTCGTTCTAATTCTGGATAAAGACAATAAGTTGCATACTCTTGAAGATTATGGCTGCATAGTCAGAGCTTAGATACCTTACAAAGATGAAGACTTGAGTTATATAATGTAGCTTTAAGGCATATGATAAATGGTCTGTGTAGCATCTAGGACCAAAGCAAGCCCATCTATGAAGAATGAAAGTTGTAAAAGACAATGTTTAAAAGCATTTTATGCGATAAGAAGACTAAGGGATGACTTATACCCAATATATCACAAGCGGGATGAGGGGATGTCTATTGCTTTAGATTGACGTGGGGAGTTATGGTTGACAATAGTTGGGTTGTATCGTATAATCAATGGGTGCTACTAAAATATGACTGTCGCATCAACATTGAAATTTGTGGTCGACTAACAAATGTAAAGTACTTGTACAAGTATGTGCACAAGGGTATTGATCGAGTATGTGTTGAAGTTTTTTCAGGGGGTCCTTCTTACGATAAAGTGAATCACTTTATAGATGCAAGATGGATATGTGCACCTGAAGTATTCTAGAGATTGTTTAATTTTTCCATAAGTCGTATTTATCCGCCCATTGACCGTCTTCAAATACATCTACCAGGTATGCAACATGTGAGGTTTTGTGCTCATCAAAACATTTCTTTCTACTGGAAAATGATCAAAAGAGAAGTACAATGCTCACAGTGTTTTTTAGATTGAATAACATAGACATAAGGGCAAGGAAATATTAGTATCAAAAAATTCTAGAGCATTACCAATGGGTGTCGGGCAAAAAAACTTGGCACATAAGGCGTAACAGGGAAAAAAATATAATTGGAAGAATATATATAGTACCACCATCTGATAGTGAACTATTTTATCAAAGGATCTTCCTTAATCATGTAAGGGCAGGCCATAATCTTTTGAAGATCTTCTCACTGTAAATGGAGTTACATAACTAACTTTTACGCAAGCAGCAAAGAAAAGAGGCCTACTTTGAAAATGATAACACTATTTGTTAGTGCCTGTCAGAGGCAGCCCCAACACGCATGCCTTCAGCATTGTGATGTTTGTTTGTGACAATATTGGTGTTATGTGAACATACTAGAGCATGCCAATTATGGGATAAAATTTTCCTTTCATGGTTGAGGATTAACCATCTTCAAGCACTACAACAAATGTTTGTATTACAAACAAGTTTATTTGAGATATTAATTGTAATACCCCGCACATGAAATACAGTTTGCGGTGAATCCTAGAATTTTAGTTATTTCTTTAGTGGTGGTTGTGATAACATACATTAATTGGGGTCTCTAGCGACTGTTTTTGCCAGCAGTATTGATTGTGACCTTTAGCTACAATTCATAATACTCTTAAGTTGCAAGTCAATGAGGTGGGAAGAATGTAACGCCTAGAACGTTTCATTGGTCGATGAAATTTGTATTTTTAACATTAATCTAAGATTATTGTGATTTTTTAAAAGGAATGTGGATGAGATGAGAACACTAGCTAAGTGTGGAGGGTCTTTAGAATTATTCCAACCAAGGGCAACCATATATAAAAAAAATCTTAAGAGGGTAGCCGTCCCACAAATCTACCACCCCCTTTACGTGAAGTCCAGAGAGGAAGAGAGAGAGAGAGAGAGAGAGAGAGAGAGAAGAAACAAGGCTAGGACAAGGAAAAATTCAAGGTAATAAAATCCCTAAACTCTCTCTTTAGTTTAGCCATGAATTTGGATATTATATATGTTTTTGGTGTGAAATTGGTAGCTTTTATGTGTGTATTGATGTGGGTGTATTTGAGAAGAAGGCTGATATACAGCAGCATAAGAGTAGCTTAGGGTTTTTGTCAAATCTCCTTTATTTTAAATTTGATTGAGATGATTTTTCACTTTCTGAAAACTTTATTGTGTTTCCTTCAGCCTTTTAGTTTTAAGTTTTCTTAGAATCCCAAAAAATGACCTTAAATTCAATTCACTATAGAAGTCCATAATTTTTTTTTATTTGTGGCAGCCATTTTGATTTGTCGTAAAAAATTCATTACTGATGTTTTTGTTTTTGTGAGCTTTATATTTCTAGAAACCTTAGAAAGTCTTCTTCAACTTTGTAGCTTTGAGTTTTCTGATATACAAGTACTTCTACTCCAAAATAACTATTGAACAAAACTTGTCTATATGGAGACGTGTTGTTTCTATCAGCCATTTCGATTCACTATAGAAAATTCATTACTCATTAGATTTTTATGATCCTTATGTTTATGAAAATATCAAAAAGTCTACTTTAATTTTGTAGTTTTGAGTTTTCTAAAATTCATCGTGTTTCTTTCTCAAAATGGTCAATCTAAAAAACTAGGATTTGCTGAAAAATATTGTTTCAAGAATTATAGACCAGTCCATTGCCCAAAACTTTTCAAGCTATTTTTGAGCATATTTGGGCAAAGTGCAAACCTAAAACTCCTTTTATTTTTTGAAATATTCGATGTAGAAGTTTATGGGATTTTTCTAGGCACGCAAAAGGCCTGATATGATCTTATTTTGAAAACAAGCTTTTGAATTATTTGATATACTAAACAAAATTATTTTTAGCATTACAATGATCTAAACATAATGAGACGCATGAGCTTCTGCAAATTTTTGGCATTTCGGTACCGTTTGGATATATTTTGAGATAGAACCTTAGCGCTCAATATAAGGAGCGATTTAGGGTTCTGAACGGAGAATTCCCAGAAAGGCTATTTATGTCCGGAAAAGCCACCTAGTTGTTTAAGAGGATGTTCTGGGTTATTTTTGGGTGTAAAATGATACTTTAGGCATCAGGAGTAATTGGGTAATTTTACACAAGTCTAGGGGTATTTTGGTAATTTTACTCACTTAGAGAAAATTTAGCACCTAGACATGATTTAACGGCAACAAATAACATTAGGATGATTTATTGTTAGGTTCCAATAAACAAGAGCTAGGATTGCCTTGGGAGAAAGAACCGCTTACCTATTCAGGTAAGTACTCCTGCCATGTCCCTCCGTACAACCTATTTTTTCAATATATGTGTATGTACACATGATTTTACCAAATGAAAGTTTCAAGTATTTGTTATGCTTCTGTTGTCTGAAATTAGTTTGATAAGAAACTTGAATTAAAAATGCCATGAATTATTTCAATGAGTAGTGTTTGAAAGTTGGCTTAGGTTGAATGTAATGATATTCTGGCTTGGTTGTTGTGCCCCATATCTACGGGGAAAAGTTGGATTATGGGTCCTGATCAACGAGACCATATGTTGGCACGAGATTTGGTATGTGTATTTTACTGGGCCCCAAAAGCTCACTCTTTTAAATATTTTTTAGGCGATTATCTAGATGGAACCGGCACTGATAAGGGCCACGAGGATGTAGTTACGGTAGACGATTGTTGTAGTCCTCTTAGATTATTTAATAAACCCTTGGATGGTATGCTAGTACTGAATTTGTAAATTTGAGAATTTTCGAAGCTTAGATCTCCACCAGATTTAAAATGATCCATGTTTGTTAAATAAAGTATGTCATTGGAGATTTATTTGAGAAATTATAAGTGTGATTTTAAAAATATTATTAAGGAGATAGTTTTAAGTTACTTGGTTGGTTAAATGACTGAGTGAGGAAGTGAATGATACACAACCGAAGGAAGAGTTAATGAATTCTCTCTAAATTTCGCTCTCACCATCTTCCTGATTCAGCCATATCTCACTTCCATCTCTATCAACTTCCAAATTAAAAATACATATTTGAAGTATTCAAGGGCCCCTCACATTAATTAACAATCACATCAGCAAGGATTCTTATCTCCATAGCCGCTTATCTTTATATTTCTCTGGGAAGCTTCACCAAGTACACTCGAGTACTGTGTTGACTTACCCAAGACCACAAAACATACCTACTTCCAGGCAACAAGAACTCAACTTCATTCACAGTAATCTTCTTCCCAAGTCTCATTTGTTAACAATACCAAAGAAGTTTCGTCTCTATTGAATTAATGGATACTAACGATCCCAACCAACTTTTCCCACCAGATCCCTCTACAACGCCTGAATTAATGGAACAACCGAACCCTAATTTGCCGTCACTGAATTTCTTACCCCCAATTGCTGACCATGAACCTGAAGACCAAGTCCCTCTAGACCCACCTTCACCGCCTCATCAAGCCCGTTACATTCCCCCAATTTTCCATCCCAACCTACCCAATGACATACCAACTCGTAAAAGTGCAGTACTTTCGCTAAATGAAGCTTTGGTCTTGAGTGAAAGGGAGACCAAAAACAGAGTTCTCATGGGTTCCATTTGTGATTCAAAAAATTCTCGGAATCAAGACTTCAACTCTTAATTGGTCAGAATCGGAGACTTCAAGGTAAAATTAGGGTTGAAAAGCTACCTAATCTGTTTCTTTTCCATTTTGAATTTGCTCATGAAGCACAACTTGTCCTCAATAATGGACATTGGACGATTGAGGGGGCATTGTTGTTGCTGCAGCCCTGGTTGGATCACACTGTTTACTCGACGGTACGCTTCACCTCCATAGACCTGTGGGTTCGCGTATATAATGTACCAAGCGATTGCTATTTCTTACATTTGGCTCACCAAATCGGAGATCTTATTGGCCTTACAATCTGGGTCGACTAGGGAGCAATATGCATGAAATATACAGACTACTTCCGCATTTTGGTGCGTCTGCCCATAGACGAACAATTACTCTCAGTGGGTTTTCTTCTTCTGCTTAATCACACAACTACTTGGCTTAGTTTTAGCTTTGAGAAAGTGTTCCACATATGCTATCTTTGTGGTTGCTGTGGGCATACTGCCGAGCGATGTTGGAAATCAAATGACACAATTCTTGCAGCCTTTGCGCATCAGCTCCAACGCATCCAACATCTAATGTATGAGGATTTCATTCGGGCCTTGCCAAATACCAATTTCAACTGTACATTGAAGATATGTATAGTTGACACACCCATTAGAACGGAATTGCATCATATCTTTATAACTTATTCACCACCAGTTTCCTCGAAATCCTCTAGTGACTCAGACTACTTCTCATTGGACTCTTGGAATCACGATCAGGAAGACATACCGGATGATCATCCAATAGAAGAACATAATCAGCAAGAACCCATCTCGTCGGCATTTTCTCAGCTATCATCTCCGATCTCTAGACCTGAGGCCATGGAAGAGGGCAGTGGAACATCTGATGAAACACAGTACAACTCAGTAGCGGAAGGGGATGAACAGGAACCAATCACAATTGACTCAGATGATAACTCGATCATGGACCAGGCGACATGGAACATGAACCATTCCAATCCCTTACCAACCAACCGACACACATCTGATGCAATTCCTCTCTGGAAACATGGCCAACGAACTGGCCACTTGGTGGCACAAGAACCTGGTCTTCTAAGCTTGATCTCCAAGCTTCGTTCACAGTGGGCCCTTACACATAAATGGGTTTTGGACCAACTTCTAAAAAAGGTGGGGATTCCCCCAGTCAACCCTTACATTATGGAGGCTCCTTTAACAACAGTAACTCATCCTACTGTTGACTCTACCAAACTTCAATCCACAACACAAAATTCCCTGCCACAAACTGACTCTCAATACCCTCTAACAATCCCATTTGCAAATCCTAAGGCACGTTCAACCCCCTTCACACCGGTTGAAGATACCTCACTAAACATTCCACCAGTATTACGAGGCGATCCGTTTCTTCCATATTCAGGTATTTACATATCCAGCTCCCATCACAACACTCAAGGTGAAGTCCTACATGTTCCACATGCTTTAATGCTCTGAACTCTTGAACCAGAACATATGAATGAAATAAAGAGAAATTCCCCTGCCTTTGATGGCATTCGTGCACACAAACCTGGAAAGGAACCGATGCATAAGGCCATTCCACCGACTCCCATTTCCTCGAATGCCCTCTCTATTCTAAAACTCCTTGCTTCGGCGATTAATGCTGCCATACTAGGGAAGTCTATTCCTAAATATTGGCAAAATCGAAAAGAAGAGATGGTCAATACTTCAGATACTTTACAAAGAATCATAGATCCGTTCACCATTTATGGTTTGGATGTACTTAGCCGTGACCAAGGTCTAATGGAAGTGATTCAAAACTTAGTGATCGATCTTGGATAGGAAAATCAAGGAACAACCTCTCGAAATCGTTTCTATGCTCCTACCTATGACGAGGCATTTTCAGACGATGTTGAAGACACCCAATCTATCTCTCTGGATATTGTGGAGGAGGAGGCAAAATAGATTGAAGGGGGAGACAAACTGATGGCTGGGCTACCATCACCGGGAATTGCATTAGAGGATACTTTATCGCCATATTCGAATGAGTACTCAGTTACTCCAACTTGCTCTTTAGAAGATCTGATGGACATTCTACCACAATCTCAGTCGCCAAAACGAGACAAAGAGCAGCCTAATAACGGACAGACGAATGGTCAGGTGAAAAAACTAAAGATTATTAGACCCAACAAAATCCTAGATAATCCGTTGTCACCGCCAGAGCCGGGTGCACACCTTGCCGTCTCACTACTACACTCTACTTATCAAGTACATAATATCCTTATACATTACTTCTCTAGCATCATCTTCTCTCTGATATGTTTCGTGCAACTCATGCTATATAATTATCTTTTGCTTGGTTTTTGTCATATGCATCCATCCTCTTCTGGCACTTACTGGTCTAATAAAAGGAAACGACCATATGTTATAAATTCAGCTCTAGAGGATCAGTCATTGAGTAAGAAAAAACCTAGATATTCTGTCATGCATTGTCCCCTTGTCTATAACTTCATTTACATTAAAAAGGTATTAATATGCTCGGGTATTATAGAGACATTCATTCCTAGCATTCATCATCAATCTAGCGCACGTCTCTCTTTCCTGTCATGCCCATTCCTTGTGCCCCTTCTCCATTTCAATTTTTTTTATCTGTAGTAGTATTAATGCTTAGCTGCTCTTATTTTATCATGTTATTCTTGTTACATAGGCTCAGTGTTTATATTGTTTTCTTAGTTATCTGATGTTAACTTTGTAGGTTAAAATCGTTAACTCCCTTATCTGAGAACTATTTTTTAAGAAATCTCCTTAACGATCATCGATTGGACTTTTGCTGGGGTAGTATTTCTTTATCTCCCTTATCCAAGAATAATATTCTTAAAAATAATCTCAAATGTAAAAGGAAAAAGTATTAATTTGAAACTGTATAAAAAATTCAAATCTCATCCTAATCAGTCTTTGTTAGTGGTATCAACTGCAAGCTCCTTATCCTTGACCTTTTTTTTCTTATAGAGTCCACAAGCGTAAAAGTAACGATCCTGCCTTCGTTCAGAATAAGAAAAAGAAACCTGACCTTAATCTGCCTCTGTTAGTGGTTTCGGGTGTTGTCCATTAACAACCCCCTTCGCCCTCTATGAAGATTCTGAGCTGGAACTGTCGAGGTCTGGGTCAATCTCGTACAGTTCGAGCAGCATGTCTTTTGACCCGAACTCATCACCCTTCTATTCTTTTTTTTCCAAGAAACCCATCGCAATCCCGCCACTATAGTTGGCAAATTTCGATCCATAGGTTTCTCCTCCTCAACGGGAGTTGAAGCGAAGGGTTGTCATAAATGGGGTCTCTGGGTGGGCTGGCTCCCTTCTTTAGAAGGCAATATGATGTTTAGATCCAAACACATCATCCTTATCCACTTCCATGCTTCTCCTGATATTTCTTTTACTGCGGGTTTTATTTATGGCCACCCAAAATCTCACAAATGTCAGAACACGTGGCTGGCAATCCACAAAGCTATTCTTTGTAATATTAATGATATTCCGGGTTCCCTTATTCTAATCGGTGACTTTAATCAAGTGCTTTCTGCTGATGAAAAAAGTGGAAGACACTCACACTCTTTCCCTGGTCACAGTTCTTTAACCAACTTTATTCACACCTTAGGGTTGGTAGATTTATCTTGACAAGGTCCCCCCTTTACTTGGACCAATGGACGGTTAGGTGACGATAGCACTTATGAAAAACTGGATCAAGGGTTTGCTAATATCGATTGGTGTCTTTTGTTTCCCTCATCCGGATGCTGTTCACAACGAGCTTCAGCTTCGACAACACCTGAACTGGCTTTTGGATTGTGAAGAACTCTATTGGGCTCAAAGATCTTAAGATAATTGGCTTCGTTTGGGAGACCAAAATACTAAATTTTTCCATGCAGCAACTTCTATCCGACACCCTAACCACCACATTCCCAAATTAAAGATGTTCGTGGTTATTTATGCAAAACTGAAGCAAAAATCCAAAACTATTTTCTCCTTTACTGTACCTCACTTCTATCACCGTCTCCCACTCCCGTTGTTGATCCCCACCACCTTAATATAGTGGGTTTGCTTTCCTCACGTTTATCTGCCTCTCAAAAGTTTGAGCTCAATAAACCCTTCAGTGCGCTTGAAGTCCGTCCGACACTCTTCCAACTAGAGCCCCTTAAATCCCCAGGCCCAGATGGTATTCCAAATTCCTATTCTTACCAACATTGCTGGGGTTTTTTCTCTCAATCAATTACTTCTGCAATTTTGTCCTTTTTATGATCAGGCCATATGCTTATGGAAACGAATCGTAACTTTATTTCCCTGATTCCAAAAATCAAACATCCTTCTCATCCATGTGATTTCTGGCCAATTAGTCTCTGTAATACGATTTATAAAATCATTGCCAAGGTACTAGCAAATTGACTCCAAGATGTCCTTCCTTCACTCATCTCACCCCACCAAAATGTTTTTACAAAGGTCGCATTTTCGCTGACAACGTTTTTGTTGCTCAAGAGCTTACTAACAAGATTCGAACTCATAAAAGACGGAAAAACGTCTTGGGAGCGCTTGAACTGATATGAGTAAAGCATATGACCGTCTTCACTGGGACTTTCTCAAGGCTGTTCTCATTCAATTTGAATTCTCAGCACATTTCATTAGATTGATAATGCTATACACACAAATTTTGTGTCTAAACTGCGAGACAAGAAATAATTGCACAAAAATTCAATTTATCAAATTTAAATTATAGGTCACACCACTTTGTGATTTTTACACAATAAAATGTAAATTCTCTGATTCGATCTCCGGTTTGGTCACGATCCAAGGGCTGAAATAGCTTGATCTTGAAACGTAGATTTTGGCTTCTTCAATCTTCATGGTTGAAAGATCGTCAAAGCGGCGCTTGCTCGAGGGCTTTGAAGCTTTATCCCGAACAAGTATGGCGATCCTTGACTTGTAGAATCACTGATGTTGAAGGCGAATTCTTCTTCGATTTGAGGCGAAATAGAAATCGATCTTCGTGACTTGGAAGTGCTTGATTGAAGAACGGCACTGCGTTAGTGCGTATTGCTCTTCAAATGAAGCACAACCTGGGAAACGACAGCGTTTCGGCGGATCTTAAGCTTTAATCGCGGAGACCCTGTGTCTTTCTTCTCTACCTCAAGCCCTCTATTTTAGACAAGATGACATGCTTAAATTTGGAAAACCCGTAATTTGAGTTTTGACTTTGTATTTAAGGAGATTTTTGTCCCCTTAATCATATAATCTTATCAATTAAATGGATATTTGTCTCCTTTAAATTTTGAAAATGATTTTCATCAAATTTGACTTTTCTGGTAACAAGACAGTAGGCTGGACCGCATAATTTTATCTGGATTGGTTCTTCAAATTTAACTTTGGTTCTAGCTCGTTCTTTTGCTTGGCCCCAAGTCAACATCTTGGCTCATATTTTTCGCGGCGTTGAATAATTGACTAGACACTAAATTATTTACTGTTAACCAGTAAAATAAAATTTTCGTTGTCTACAAATTGCCCCCACTTCAAGACTTGGGCGATACTTTTCCTTTGTCGGGTACCGTTGCAAGGCTTAAAGTATTTATTTCATTTCTCTTCTTTTTTTCTTTTTCTTTTTTTTTGTGAAAATTTGCTCGCTTGGGCCTATCCGCGCAGCCAGTGGCGAATCAGGATTTCATCCCAGGGGGTGCTAAAAATATATCGAAGTCAATAAATATTTTTATAAGTATATTGATTTCTACACTCATTCTTATTAGACTGCAATAATTTTTCCACCTTTGCTTTCTTTTGAAAGAACCTTTCCATTCTGAAAAAAATATATTTTATTTTAAGTATCAATCCATCAATTATCAATCAAATAACCTAGTTAATTACAAATATTTTATTCTTTTACTTTTCCAGTCATGTTTTATTATCGCGTTAACTTAATTTCAACCCACCATTACACTAAATCACATATCCGACATCTCCATCCAATTGGGTCCCATCCTCCATCAACCATCTCAATTCTCAAATGCTCAATGCACAATTAACAACCTATAATCAGCAATTAATAATCTCAATTTTCAAATGCACAATTAACACAACCTAAAATTATCAATCAAATAATCAATGCTCAAATGGGGTAAAAATCCAATTGGGTCCCATCCTCCATCAACAATCTCAAATCTCAAGTGCTCAATGCACGATTAACAG
Source organism: Escallonia rubra (assembly GCA_033065855.1). Taxonomy (NCBI): domain Eukaryota; kingdom Viridiplantae; phylum Streptophyta; class Magnoliopsida; order Escalloniales; family Escalloniaceae; genus Escallonia; species Escallonia rubra. The sequence goes on from JAVXUO010000647.1 coordinate 68,643, forward strand.
CCATAAAGCATCAATTAATAATCTAAATTATCAAATACACAACTAACAACCTAAAATTATTAATCAAATAATCAATTCTCAATAGCAAAAGAAATTGTTCAAAATGCACACTGACCTCAGTCCTCAGAAATCAGAACGGCGTCGTTGTCGCAATGTCGCTGGCGGTGGGTTCTTCGCCGCCGGTGGAGTGAAGACTGAAGAAGATCGTTCGTCGGTTGAGGTTTCGTCAGTTCGTCCGGCTCGTAGGCGCGGAACCTTGATGTTCTGAAAGTGTTGTAGTTACAAACATTAGACTATTAGAGCTTACAAGTTACAGCCTTTAGTATTCTGTTGATTTCCGACAAGAAGAAATAAACAGATTACAGATTTACAGAAGTCTTAGAGAGTTAGCGTTACTGACTACTGAGTTAGACTAATTCAAAGTTCGAACCTTAGACGAGGTTAGATCTGGCAGTGGCCGGAGACCGGAGTTGGTGACTAGTGAGTGGTGAGGCCGTGACGGCGACTGCCGTCCAGGACCGGTGACTGAGGCTCAGATCTACTTGAATTTCAGGCGCCGTGACCGCCGACCGGTGAGGTTCGTCACTTCGCCTGTTCGTCCGCCAGCTCGTAGATCTAGGCGAGATCTGGCCAGAGTTGGGGTGGGGACTGGGGAGGGCCTTCCGGGCTTCGACAGACGTGAGACGACAGTTCGATCGCCGTCCGTGACTCTGTGAGAGTTGAGACCTTGACGGCGTGACCGATGACCGGTGGCCGTGGGCGGTGACTGAGAGAGTGAGAAGCGCCGTGAGTTCGTGACCACTGACCGGTGAGTGGTGAGAGGTCAACCGTCACCGTCAACGGCAACGACGGGAACTGGGAGAGTGACTGAGTGAGAGCCGAGAGGAGGACGAGAGAAAGTCGCGAGTGAAAAGAAAACTACATATAATTATTATTTTTCAAAATCTGAGGGGGTATATTAGCCCCCCCTCATACATATGTAGTTTCACCCCTGCGCGCAGCGCCATGAAATTGGTGACAACCCAGGCCTACTGCCATAACTGAGGTGAGGTGGGAGAGTTTTAGGGTTTTGCGCCTTTACATAGCAAGCTCCAAACCACAAGCTGACTATCTCGAAGGCCGTAAAATTCTAACCGAAACCTTGGTGATCAACAAGCCCGTTGATCATGTCAGTGTCTTGGTCACCCGTGGCTGCATGAGCACACACGATTTGGCTTTGCATTGGCCAAGTAGTAAGAGCCTTAGGTTTTGTGCCTTTGTATAGCAAGCTCCAAACTGTAAGCTACATTGTCTCAAAGGTCATGACATACCAACCAAAACCTTGGTGATCAACCAGTTCATTGATTATGTCCCAACGACGCCGATGGTTCTTGCGGCTGCAAGAATAGATGGTTCTCTCCACTACCAGCGTCCATTGGTGCCCGCCGTTGGATCCTGTTGCTGCATGGATGCTGGTGCACTGCTGGCCTTCGCTGATCTTAGTTAATGCCCCTGCCGGCGCTTGTTGAGAATGTTGTCGGCATTGTCCTATGCCGCAGCTTCTGCAGCTTCTGCATCTTCTGTTCTTCTGTCTTTTTTTCTTCTTTCCAGCTTTCCTCTTCAGACTCATTTTTCTTCTTTCATTGGGCTGAACGCCCACTTCTCTCTTTAGTTTTATAGTTCACTTTTTCTTGTTTCTTTTGGTGGGTCCCTTTCCCCTTCTTGGACTTTTCTTCTCTTTATTGTTTTTTTTCTTTGTCTGTTCCCCCTTGAACATTCTAAACCCCCACTTTTTTTTTTCTTTCTTTGGCTCATTTTTCTTCATTCTTGTAAAACTAAAAGCAGTACATCCTCCTTTTTTTTCTCCAGTCATGTACATAACACAAGCAATGACAATGACTCTCGCTTTTTGTTCTTCTTCTTTAGGTAAACATTATGGTGCCAAGTCCTTTACTACAATATGCCACATTACAAGATCGCTACGGACACCCGTTCAACAAATTTGCATTTAGACTTTTCCCCTACATTTGACTGAATTGAAAGTGTGCTCAAGAAGACATGCAGTTGGTCTTGCCTTCTTTTGGATGCTCTTCAGTTGACCTGCAATTCCACAAGTCGGAGCTCGGCAAGACTCGCTGTTAGACTTGCCCCCTATTGCTTTGAATCAATAGGACTTCTGCGTTCCTTATGCTCGGCATGATAAACAATTACCCTTAAGACTTGATTATAGAATGTAAACTTTTTTTTTTCTTTCAGGGTTGGGTCGTTCACAGTTTTAGCTCGTGCGGGCCAGGAGCATTGATATTATAGTTTAGGCTCGTGTTGAGGAGCGTTGTTCGTGCATTTTAGGCTCGTGCTGAGGAGCGTTGTTTGTGCAGTTTAGGCTTATGCTGAGTAGCATTGATGGTGTCATTTAAGCTCGTGCTGAGGAGCATTGTCCGTGCAGTTTAAGCTCGTGCTGAGGAGCTTTGAGTTGATCTTGTTGTTTAAGCTCGTGCTGCGGAGTCGTGCAGTTTAAGCTCGTGCTGCGGAGTCGTGCAGTTTAAGCTCGTGCTGAGGAGCGTTGTTCGTGCAGTTTAAGCTCGTGCTGAGAAGCGTTGTCCGTGTAGTTTAAGCTCGTGCTGAGGAGCGTTGAGTTGATCTTGCAGTTTAAGCTTGTGCTGAGGAGCGTTGATCGTGTAGTTTAAGCTCGTGCTGAGGAGCGTTGTTCGTGCAGTTTAAGCTTATGCTGAGGAGCGTTGACTATGCAGTTTAAGCTCGTGTAGTTTAAGCTCATGCTGAGGAGCTTCAATCGTGCAGTTTAGGCTCGTGCTGAGGAGCGGTGATATTTGATTTCGGTCTTCACTTCAGGCATCGAGCTTGATCAAATGAAGACGATTTGCAGCTAGTTGAAGCGATTCAGAGCTTGATCTCCAACCAGGCGATATGACGTTGATTTTTTAATCTGGGCTTGAAGCTTGATCGAATGAAGACGACTTGCAGCTAGTTGAAGGGCTTCAATGCTTGATCTTCAACAAGATGATACAACTTTGACCTCTGAATCCGGGCTGGAAGTTTGATCAGATAAAAATGATTCCCAACTAGTTAAAGGGCTTCAGAGCTTGTTCTCCAACCAAATGATATAACCTTGACCTTCGAATCCAGGCTTGAAGCTTGATCGGATGAAGAAGACTTGCAGCTAGTTGAAGGGCTTCAGAGCTTGATCTTCAACCAGATGATGCGACGTTGACCTTCGAATCCGGGCTTAAAGCATGATCGATGAAGAAGACTTGTAACTAGTTGAAGGGCTTCAAAGCTTGATCTCCAACAAGATCGTATGACTTTGACGTTTGAATCTGGACTTGAAGCTTGATCGGATGAAGACGACTTGCATCTTGTTGAAGGGCTTCAGAGCTTGATCTATAACCAAACGATGCGACATTGACCTTTGAATTTGGGCTTGAAGCTTGATCGGATGAAGATGACTTACAGCTAGTTGAAAGGCTTCAGAGCTTGATCTTCAACTAGATGATGCGACATTGACCTTCGAATTCGGGCTTGAAACTTGATCGGATGAAGACAACTTAACTTAACTTGAAATATATATATATATATATATATATATGGAGCTGATTCCTATCTACTGGTGGAGAATTTGTTATTTTTCCACCATAAATCTTGTCGTCCACGTGTACTCGTGGACGGCTTAGATGTGTTTTTTTTTCTTAAAAAAGTTACAACCGCTGCTCTTTCATGCGATTTTTAAAATTTGACAATAATGCCCTGCGAGGATAAAAAAAACCCTAACCGCAAGAAAGACTAGCGGTTGGGGGCCCACGGGACCACACCCAACCGCAACAAAGTGTAGCGGTTGGCCATGACCCCCAACCGCAACACTTTGTTGCAGTTGGTCATCATTACAAATTTTTTCCAAATGTTTTTAATGACAACCGCAACACTTTGGTGCGGTTGGTATTTTTTTTTTGTCCTTTCTTCTCCTATTGCAAATTAATTTTTTTTTCCATTTCTCTCAATTTTGTAAATGTTCTTAATGCCAACCGCAACACTTTGGTGCGGTTGGTAGTCTTTTTGTCCTTTCTTCTCCTGTTGCAAATAAATTTTTTTTTCCATTTCTCTCCGTGTAGTACATGTTTTTAATGCCAACCGCAACACTTTGGTGCGGTTGGTATTTTGTTTGTCCTTTCTTCTCCTATTCCAAATTAAAAAAAAAATTAAATTTTTTTTTCCATTTCTCTCCATGCCAACCGCAACACTTTGGTGCGGTTGGTATTTTTTTTGGTCCTTTCTTGTCCTGTTTTGCCTTTGCCTTATCCCGTCGCATGATGTCCTTTTTCCCCCGTGATGTCCTTTTTCCAGAAATGGCATGTCAATGCAACTCCTCTGCAATTTTTTCTTTTACAGCCTTTGACTACACTTATCTCACTGCTCACTCACGGATCTATTTTTTCTTTGTCTTCTTTCTTCTCTCTCCCTCAATTTTCTCTCTTTATAATCCGTTCTCCCCGACTCTTTCTCGACAGAGCCCTTTCTTCCACTCTCCATCATCTTTACCAACTCTCTTCATACTCCATATCTCACCTACATAATCTGCACGACAATACAAACAAAAAAAATTTACGCTAGAAGATCGGTGGATAACTGCTAGAGGATTAGTGGATTTTTCTTTAAATATATCAAGTTAAAACAAGTAAGTATTTTGAATGTTCATATAATTCAATGTTAATTTCAAAGTGTTCTTACCATAATTGTTCTTACCAATGGATTGTTTAAATTGTGTTATGCTTAAATTGTTCTTACCATAGTCTCAAATTCGTGTTTTTTGAGAGTTTGAAATTAGGGATTGAGGGATTGGTTAAAGGAAGAAGACACTGTGTGTTCCTAAGGTGTAACATTATGTGTGTTTAATGTGAATACAAAACGTAATTGTCGCTAAAGGTGAAAATTTAATTAGACAGTTTTTCATGAATTTATAAAAAATATCTAGAGCTAGATTTTGCCAAAGTACAAAGAAGAGACCCTAGTTATTTTTAAAATATCTATATCAGGGAAAAGTTTAGAGTTTTCCAAAGACTAGAAAAGCGTTAACTGATACGGGGAACCTTGTAACTTTGCAGTGTAATTTAAAATATCAAGCTAACGCAATTTCGCGCGAAACTTTAATAAGAACCCTAGGATGTTGGGAAGTTCCGTTTCCCAGGACTTCGGGCCATTCCGAAGCTGTTAGCTATTTTTTTGGCCGAACATGCTTTTAAGCGCTCGATCCGGACACCGGTTCGGAATTTTTGGGTAAAAATTTTGTAAAATACTTTTTAGATCAAGAATGAATTCAGGAATCTTAAAATAGCATTTTAAAGCACTTTTGAGATTTTTTTAATGAATAATCATCACCAACCGCTACAAAGTGTAGCAATTGGTGATGATCACCAACCGCTACACTTTGTTGCGGTTAGTGATGATTGCAATATTTTTTTTTTTTTTTTCTTTTGACCATGAAATTTTTATTTTTTTTTGTAATGATGTCCAACCGCCACTAAGTGTAGCGGTTGGCATCATGCTCTTTTTTTTTTCAGCCTTAAAAAAAAAAAACAGCTGTAGCGGTTTTATTAGGGTTTTTGTAATGATGACCAACCTCTACTCTTGGCATCCATCCATTTTTTTTAATGCCCAGCTACCCCACAACTACCATTAAAAACCCTAATAAAACCCCCAGCTGCCCCCACTTACCTCGAGCTGGCACAATTAATGCCCCAACCGCTACAAAGAGTAGCGGTTTGGGGGTTTCCCTTTATATCACGATCAATCTTTTTCTTTCTGGCTATATCTCTCTTTCTTTTTCTTCCCAATTTCCTCACTGTCGAACCCTAACAATTTCTTCATCCTCTATAACCCCTAAACCCCCATTTTCTTCATCAAACAAACACAAAACAATTCTTCCAACATCACAGACTTTTAGTGTTTGCTTGCACTATCTTGAAATCAGTTTATCTAACTTTGGTTATATTATCAAAAAATCGAATATTGGAGCAATTATCTTGAAGGAGGAGGCAATTGATTATCTTGTAGGAGGAGGCAATGGAAAGCAACAATACGACATTGTAAGTTGTGCCTTTGTCATTTCATTTCATGCGATTTCATGTGATTCCATTTTATTTATGTTTGCTTACAAAAAAATTCATTTAATTCTATGACTTGTTGAAAATGATATAATTTTTATTTTTTAGATTTCAATATAAATATGGATACAACTGGAGGAAATAATTTTTGTGAAGATTCTGATCTACCTTACAAATGTCAAGTTTTTCAAACACTAGACGAAGTTGAAGCATACTATAGAGCATATTCGAAAATGATAGATTGCGGTGTTAGAATTAAAACGACTAGAAAATGGGGGAATACAGACGAAATCTGTTCTCGACTATGTGAATGTCATAGAAGAGCCCCGCATGTACCCTCGATTGTTCGGATCAGTGACAAAAGGCCAACAAGACAAAGAAAAAGGGACACATCTGCAAGGCCCATGTGTAACAGTACACCGAAAAAATGAAAACCATGGGGTTGAGACGGGAGTGGAGTTGAGCCATAATAATCAGTTGATGACCAGTAGTAAGATTGGTCAAATTCATCAGCACCAACAAATAAGCGCGACACACAGACAACTGAAATTTCACCTTCTAGAATGATAGGGGTTTTCTCAAGCCAGGCTGGGGGTTGACAAGTTGAGCTTCAACGAAATAGACCTTCGAAATGAACTTCGTGCTCAGAGGAAAGAGTCTTTCAGTAAGAGTGATTCTCAAGCTACACTTGATATTTTCAGGCGCCTTCAGAGTGAGAATTCCTGCTTTTTCTATAGTCTCCAACTGGATGATGAGAACCGCATTAGTACTATATTTTGGGCGGATGCCCGTTCTAGAGCTGCTTACCAAAATTTTGGCGATGTAGTGACGTTTGACACCACATACCGCACAAATAAGTACTCTATGCCTTTTGCTTCATTTACCAAGGTGAACCACCACTACCAATCAATCTTGTTTGGCTTTGCCCTGCTTAGGGATGAGACGGATAAGTCATTTACGTGGTTATTTGACACATGGCTTGAAGAAATCTACCATATTTCCCAAAAACATTTATCACCAACCAAGATTTGGCAATGAAAAATGCAATTGATAAGGTCTTGCCACATACTTACCATGGCCTGTGCACATGGCACATAAGCAACAAATATCCCGAACGGCTTCACAATGTATATGCAAACCATCCGACATTCAAGAGTGACTTTAATACATGTGTGAAGAAATCATTGACGGTAGACGTGTTCGAGGAGAGGTGGGCCAAGTTAATGGATGACTACTATTTGCACAGTCATGAATGGTTGCAAGCGTTGTATGAGATCAAGACACAGTGGGTCGGTGCCTACACCAAAAAGTTTTTTGCAGCCAGAATGACTACGACCTCGAGAAGCGAAGGTATGAATGCATTCTTTGATGGGTACGTAGGCCATTCTTCAAGTATAAAATAGTTCATACTAGAGATGCAGAAAGCCCTTGACAAGTAATTTTTCCTTGAGAGAGAAGTCGACGCGGCTACAGTTTACAGAGAAAGAGCCATAGTAGTTTTTTCACCTTTAGAGGCTCATGCGGCTCAAGTCTATACCAAGGAAATGTTTAGTAAACAGTTTCAAGAGGAACTACTAAAGTTGAATCAATATAGCATGACAAAGTTGCATGAGCTATGCACTAGAGATCTCAAGGTTTATGCTTTGACAAATGTGACGAATTTCGCCAATCCGTGCTCTTCGTCGGCTCCGAAGAACAGAAGATATTTTACCGTAGCAGTTTGTATGGAGACTAGATTTGTTAATTGCAATTGTCAACTGTTTGAGCATAAAGGTATACTCTGTCGACACGCTTTGAGGTATTTTAGTGCCAAGAATGCTCGTGAAATCCCTCCAGAGTATATCTTGGATCGGTGGACGAAGGAAGCCAATAGAGTACACGGTCACATTCCTTACGTGCCCAATGTTTCAGTTGATTTCGAGCAATCTGAGATGCTGTGATATAATCACCTTTGTAACATCATGCACGGTTTATCATTGGATGCAGCGTCAACATTTGATGGGTACATGTATCAAGTTGAAGCAGCCGCACGGGATAAGGCTAACCTTGCACAGTTTAGGATGGCATTACCAGAAAGACGGGACACTCTGACTACTCAGGCAACTCCAGTCGGTAGACTCAATCGAGCTTCACAGCCAATCATTGACAGCACTAGCCTGCAACGTGAGGAGGACGATATTTTTGATCCAATTCTGTCTCAAACAAAAGGGCAAAAACGAGCAATACGTATGAAGAGTCTGATTGAAGAAGCAACGGGTCAAAAAAAATTGCGAAAGTGTGCGTTATGTAATAAAATGACTGATCATGACAAGAGAAACCATTATAAAGTTCTAGGTATCGAACCTGACAGTATCGTCGAGGAGGATGATGATGAGGAAGAGTGTTAGGGTTAATGTTTCAGTTGTTTAAATTGAACTTTTATAATGTTTAAATTTGTGATTAGGTTTGTGGAATCTTTAATTTGTGATTAGGTTTGTGGAATTTTGATATTTTTGGAAGGGCCTATTCGCGCACACTTTAGCGCAAAAATTCATAGCTTTGCTTGTCCTGTTGTAATTTTTTATCACTTTTTTTCGCTCATTACACCTTAGGCACGCTAGTTAGCTCATTTCTACAAATTTCGGCGAATATCGAGACAAATTATTTTTTGGGCTTTCCTACGTCGCGCCTATTCGCGCACACGAAGAATGTGGTAATTTTTTTGTCACTTTTTTTTAGCTCATTGCACCTTCGGCACGCTAGTTAGCCCATTTCTATGAATTCGGCGAAAATTGAGACAAATTATTTTTTGAGTTTTCCTACGACGTGCCTATTCGCGCACACTTTAGCGCAAAAAATCATAGCTTGCGAAGAATGTTGTAATTGTTTTGTCACTTTTTGTTTTGCTCATTGCACCTTAGGCACACTAGTTAGCCCATTTCTATGAATTTCGGCGAAAATCGAGACAAATTATTTTTTGGATTTTCCTACGACGCGCCTATTCGCGCACACTTTAGAGCCCAATTCTTAACTTGCGAAAAATGTTGTAAATGTTTTTGTCACTTTTTTCGCTCATTGCACCTTAGGCACGCTAGTTAGCCCATTTTTATGAATCTCGGCGAAAATCGAGACAAATTATTTTTTGAATTTTCCTACAACGCGCCTATTCGCGCACACTTTAGCGCCAAATTCTTAGCTTGCGAAAAATGTTGTAATATTTTTGGTCACTTTTTTTTCGCTCATTGCACCTTAGGCACGCTAGTTAGCCCATTTCTATGAATTTCGGCAAAAATCGAGACAAATTATTTTTTGAGTTTTTCTACGACGCGCCTATTCCCGCACACTTTAGTGCCCAATTCTTAACTTGCGAAAAATGTTTGTAATTTTTTTGAATAACTGATGGCAAAAGATAGATGTATGTGCCTATCTCATGTGGTTTTGAATATATATTAACGTCCTTGGTAAGTAGCTCCTCTTGAGTTATAGTTCTTGTTCGAGTGGCACGCTAGTTAGCCCATTTCTATGAATTTCGACGAAAAACGAGACACTTGATTTTTTTGGGTTTTCCTATGAAGGGCCTATTCGCGCACACTTTAGGCACGCTATTTTTTTTTTTCAAGTTTTTGTTGCTCATTGCACCTTAGGCACGCTAGTTAGCCTATTGTCCAAAATCAAACAATAGTAATAATAAGGCTAATTCAATTTCAAACATTAATATCCAAAATCCAACAATAGTAATAATAATCCATACGAATGTCTACTACATCTCAGGGGAATGGTAAGGAAGGCGTCTAGCTACACCCTTTTTCAGCTCCCAGGCTATCCTATATCTAAACGTCAAGGCATCCCTTCTAGACCACGACATATATTCGAGCACATCCGAGCGAGCTATGTAGTCTATGTACTTGAAGACGTAAATCCTGCAATCATGACTGTTATGTTGCTTTGGTCGGTTCTGTATCATCACGACCGTCCAAGGCTTCATCATTGTTTTGCTCATGATGGCTTCCCCCTTAAAATGTCGGCACGCTAGTGCAATGATAGTAGTCTGCATCCAACAATAAAAAAGGTTATCAAGCCTACGTAACAAGAAGAATAGACTATGAGCGAAGGTCAAGAAATATAAACTAACCACCGCATTGATGTACGTGGAGTACATCTGCGCCAGCTGCCGACCAGGTCCGTCTTCCCTTAGGCTATCGTATATGTGGACCACTTTATTCTCTGGAAAGAGAACTAATAGGAAGAAGTGGCTTTCATGAAGAGCAGGTATCATGATTAGGTTCGCCTCAGATGCGTGACATTGATAGTCCTCGTTCAAGTAGGAAAGCACGTTAGCAGACGGTCGCCGTTCACCCTTGCTTGTCCCTCGCATCCTCTTCCATTCTGTGAACTCCTTCATGCTATTCACCATGATGGGGATAACAAAAGAGGCATACATGTTGAGCTTCAAAGTTTGGCAGGGGTTATAATTTAGCTCTCTAACACGGAGCAGATCTATATAAGCGTCCATGACCCAATTCGAAATATCTGTGTCCGGCGCCAACAGTCTTAGATCAGAGTGACCTAGGAATCCCGAAATAGGAAAGTCTACTGTAGCGATTGGCTGATGCCCAAAGTAGTGCCAGTCGATCCAATCTCGTTTGGCCGGACTCAATGGCTTCGTCGGTTGTCCTTTATCCGACCGGATGCTTGGGTGCGAGGCCTGGATTCCTACTTGGGTCACCTGACTCTGGCGCTGAGAGTCGTACGCGTCAGGAGGCAAGCGACTAGATGACTCCCACACCTGACTCTGGGGCTGAGAGTCGTACGCGTCAGGAGGCAAGCGACTAGACGGCTCCCTTTGGTAACCCCGGTATGCAACACTAAAGTTGTGAACTTCATTCTTGTACCTCTCAATGGAGCTCTTGAGATTGTCAGAAGCCTGCGCGACAAACCAGTCAAACCCCTCCAGCTGCTTGAACACCTCAGTGCCCTGGTCAACCTAAAAAACATGCATAGAAAATATGGCTAATCATTTCAGGCATGGTCGATAAGGTGCGCAAATAAAAATTGAAACAACACTAGCATGACTTACAATGTTCAATGCCCAGAACTGGTCATAGATCTCACGTGGCGCATACGATGTCTTCCTCACCTGGGAAGGGCGATTCACCCTCGTGGGTGTCACTTTGAGAAACCATTGCAGGTACTCCTCAATACTGATGCTGTCGTCCTTCAGCGATACAAGGCTATCATACGTTTCTTGCCAAGTATTCCACTGTTGCACCTCGTCGCTCAACAAATTCAAGGCATCAGGCACCTCGAAGTTCGGCCCTCGACCACTCCTGTATGGCCGCATGTCTACAGCGGGTTTTGGTATCCCTTGTAGACAGCCAGCTTGCCTCATAGCTCGATCGGGCATCTGAAACTCACATACTTTGAAGTGAATAAGCGGCACCCAAACCAAACCTGCAAGCACGTACGACACCGGAAGTTGCCAACACCACTCATCCAACCGATGCATCACCTTGCCATATGGCTGCCACGTCACCTGGGATGCATCCAGTATCTCTAGTTCCCCTCGATAGAACTTTAAATGGTGGTGAGGGTCTACCCGTCTCCTCTGTTTGGTCGTAGGCCCCCAGGCCCACACCCTAGGCCACGTCTCATCGGAATCATCTACAGGCTGTGGACGACCCGTGGGTAGCCTCTCGTAAGACCAAACCTGTGAATGCAAACATTATATGGAATTAGTAATTAATCACGAATATATTGACACGTCAACCAAGAAAATAAATGCTCAAACCTGTAATAGAGTGAGGCAGGCGGCAATGGACTTGGCACCCTTTCTCGTAGCTCTGTGCAGTGCTCGATATAGGTGCGCAAGGAAAGCTGAACCCCACGAATACGAGTATACCTCCTCAAGATTCTCCAAGAACACCATATACTTTGGATGCATCGTGTTTTTTGAATGCGTCGAAAGTAATATAGCTCCAATAATATACAGAAGGAATGCCTTCGTATACGTCACCAAATCGTGAGGAGTGTATTCGTCCGATAGCACGCCATACTGCTCTCTCAGCCATTTAAGTTTGATGCCGTTTGTTGTAAGAGCTTCCCTCGGACTTCCCGAGAAATATTGCTTAGCCATCTTCGCTATGGATGCAGATGTTTTGCTCAAAGTAATGGGTCTGCCGTGACATGGGATTCCAAGTATGAATCCGACGTCCTCTAATGTAATAGTCATTTCACCAAACCAAAAGTGAAATGAGTTCGTCTCGCTCCTCCATCGTTCAACTAGAGCGGATATAAGGCAATCGTCGTGCCGAGACCAATGATGAAGATCGGTGAACATAGATAAATTTTGACGGTGTAATATTTGTATTTGTTCCTTGTTTAGTACCCACTCTTCGAGGTGACTTGTGCTTTGAATTGTTTCCAAAACACCCCTATCGACACCGCCAAATACGTGCCTCGCGACGTGATCATCGTCATCGTATAGGATTGATGTATCATGAGGTCCGGGGTTGAAATCCATATCTCTAAGAACAAAATATAATCGTAAACCAACTTAGCGACCATAATATTTACATTCCAAAACTATAACTGTATCTCTAACCTAGCTTACCAACGCATTCGAAATAATAATTATCTCATTATTTCAATGTATTAACACCATTCCTCACTTCGCACCACTCAAAACGCTTAATTACGCTAATTCCCTAAAATTTAGAGCCAACGTGACAATTTACCAATATACCCGATGGCCGCTACACCACCAACACCTCAAAACCGCTATAAAACTACTTTTTAAATGTATTACATCAATTATATACCAAATATTTCCTCAGAAAATTTGAAGGGGGAAAGTTACCAAAACACCCCCAACTTATGCAAAATACCCCTGGCAGCCATCGCCCCAACAAACATCTTAGAAAACTTTAAAATAACTTTTTGGGTGTCTTACTCCCCCTCCCGAACTAAAAGTGATTCGGGAAATTTTGACGAAAAAATTACCAAAATACCCCCGTTGAGCGACAAGTTACTGAAATAGCCCCGGCGGTTCACCATCACCCCAACACCCCAAATCAGCATCAAAACAACCTTTCAGTTATTTTATAACCCTTTTCGAACTAAAAATTCCTTAGAAAAACTTTATCGAGAAAATTACAAAAATACCCCTCTCCGGTGGCAAATTACTAAAATGCCCCCTAGCATCAAAAAATCTCAAAGTGCTTTAAAATACTATTTTAAGCTTGCTGAAGTCATTTTTTTATCTAAAAAGTATTTTAAAAAAATTTCGCACAAAAATTTCGAACCGGTATTCAGACCGAGAGCTTAAAAGCCCCGTTCGGCCAAAAAACTAGCTAACGACTCCGGAATGGCCCCAATTCCTGAGAAATGGGACTTCCAAACATCCTAGGGTTCTCATAAAACTTTTGCGTGAAATCGGGCTAGGTTGATATTTTAAATTACACTACAAAGTTACAAGGTTCGTCGTATCAGTTAACCCATGTCCAGTCTTTGGAAAAATATTAAATTTTTCCTGATATAGATCTTTTAAAAATAACTAGGGTCTTTTTTTTTTACTTTGGCAAAATCTAGTTCTACCTACTTTTTATAAATTTGTGAAAAACTGTCGAATTAAGTTTTCACCTTTAGCGATAATTTCAAAGCCTTAATAAAAACTAATTTAGAAAATAATTTAAAATCCTAATTTTGACTCCCTAAAAAACCGCTATTTTGGAATCTATAAATGTAATACCCCGATTTGTATAAACCTAATTTTGATGCCCTAAAAAACCGTTCATCCGATCTCCGATATGGTAAGAACAATTTCAAACTAAAAAAAACACGAATTTGAGACTATGGTAAGAACAATTTAAGCATAACACAATTTAAACAGTCCACTGGTAAGAAATAGTAAGAACAATTATGGTAAGAACAATTTGAAATTAACATTGAATTATAAGAAAATTTAAAATACTTACTTGCTTTAAACTTGATATATTTTAAAAACAATTCCAATAATCTTCCAGCAGTTATCCACCGATCTTCTAGCGTAGATTTGGAGTATGAAAAAGATGGAAGAAAAAGTTGGAAAAGATGATGGAGAGTGAAAGAGTTGGGGAGAGCGATTTATAGAGATAGAAAAGTGAGGGAGAGAGAAGAACGAACACCCGCGAGAGAGAAAATTAATACCTGTGAACCATGATTTGCATTGTCTTGAAAATGCAAGACAAGACAATGTGTTTTTTTTTAATGCAAGACAAGACAAGATAGAAAAGAGTTGGGGTTTTTTTTTCTTCCATCATAACCAACCGCAACACTTTTATGCGGTTGGTTTTTTTTTTTTTTTAAAGATGGGAGGCAACGAAAAGAAGGGGAAAGAAGGCAAAAAAAAAATAAAATTTAAAGGTAACATAACCAACCGCAACACTTTTATGCGGTTAGGGTTTTTTTTTTCATTACCAATCGCAACACTTTTATGCGGTTGGGGTTTTGTTTTAAAAAAAATGCCATCATTACCAACCGCAACACTTTTATGCGGTTGGGGTTTTTTTTAAAAAAAAATGGGAGGCAACGAAAAGAAGGCGAAATAAGGCAAAAAAAAAATAATAAAGGCCATCATCACCAACCGCTACACTTTTGTGCGGTTGGGTTTTTTTTTTTTAAAAGGGTATTTTTGACCATTTTGCAACCACATCAAAGAACGGCGGTTGTAAATTTTTCAAAAAAAAAAGAGGGATCTGAACCATCGACGAGTACACGTGGACGACTAGATTTATGGTGGAGAAATAAGGTGGGTGTGGATCGGCTCCCTCTATATATATATATGAATATATATATATATATATATATATATATATATATATATGGAGCTGATCTGTTGATACCGCTAGCAAAATAAGAAAAGTTGCCAACGCGATCTGGCCGTCTACGTGCGATCTGTGGACGGCCCATATATTTTTTTTATGTCTGTCCGCTACATTGTAGCGGGCAAGTTTTTGACAAAAATACCCATTGCGTGTTCAATTGATTGTGCACTTTAGTTTGTCCGCTACATAATGTAGCGGACATAATGCACCAAAGACTTTCATTTCATTATTTTGTTTCTCTTTCTCTCACATTTCTATCATTATTTTTCTAACATGTTTGTCTCTCTCTCTCTCCTTTCCTCCTTTCTGTCATCAATTCAGGTGTCTGTCTCTCTCTCATTTCTCTTTCTCTCATCAGTACCCAATAAAGTGACAATGAATGTGTGTTTTGAGGACTAGCTCCTCTATCTCTGCTCAGCACTTTTCTTATCCTATTCCCTTTTCTTTCTCTCTCTGTAGCGGACATAACCAAAATACCAAAGAGGCAGCTTGAAAAAGGAGAGTTCATGGGAAGTCATATGGGAATGGTTCATGGGTCAAATGGGTTCCAACCTTGTGATCATCGTTGATGAACTGGATTTCTATGCCCGCTCCCAACATCTTGCCCACGTTTGTCAAAATTAAGATGTGCCAACAGAAAAAAGTATGTACCTAACTTCCCAAGAGTAGAAAGATAGTGGTGGGAATATCATCATAAGGGCCATCCATACACCTACACACACTATACCCACATCAACACAGCTTCTTCCTCCCCACCCATTTCACCCACAAATACACACACACACACACAATACTCTCACTGATGCACATACTTCACACATTGAAATTTGACACACATTTCACAACACATACACAACAACACACCTTCACTCCATTTCTTTCATGGCTGCACCCATTCCCCCTATTCTTCACACAACTCACCACACATTCAACACACCCACAACACAAATACACCCACTGCCTCACGACAGTGGGTTCTCTTCTTGCCTTATCCCTTTTGAACCCACTACAAAACCTCTTTCTTCCTCTCTCTCTCTCTCTCTCTCTCTCTCTCTCATACAGTAGCCCCATGGTTGCACAAACGCCCCTTTTTTTCTCTTGGCAACCATGGTTGTCATGGCCACAAAACCCACAAGGTGCAAGCCCCCTTCTTGCAAAGTCCAAAACTCAACTGTAACCCATAAATCTGTGAACAATTCTTAAAAGAAAAGGTTTTTAAAAGCTTACCAGAAAACCAAAGACGATCGCCGAAATCTTTGTCTCGTCCTTCCTCTCTTTCTCTCTCTCTGTATCTCTCTAACTCTCTATGTCGAAGGTCACACACCAGATGGAAAAATAGAGGAGACAACTACTCTATAAAATATGTATATATATAAAACCCTAAGTTGGAGATTTACCAAAAACCCCTTAGTCTTTGGACTATTTTCAAAATTCACCCAAAATTTTATTTTATTACGAAAAAGACCCAAATAGTTATTTACGATATGTTAATACACTAGAATAATTTTTAACGGGTTGTTACATAATTCCGCTCCACTAATAGTCGCTACAAGTTGCTAATAAAATATCGACGCTAACTATAGGTATACAAATTGTCGCTAAAGGTTTCTAAAAATACCTTTAAGGTTAATCGTTGCTAAAGTCTTAAATCCATATTAATTATTTCTGCTATCGTTAAGTTATAACTTATGGTTTCCAAAAATTTGTCTCTAAAGGTTGCCGCTAAAATTTTGGTCCCGCTAATCGCTAAAATTTTTAAATAAAACCAAAAAAGTATTGGGGTGTTACATCCTAGACCTTTATCTGAATTGTGTAATTCATTTAATATCTAAGATGTTATCTTGTTTAGAGTTCTACATATATTTAAAATTTCATGAGATACATCCATTCTTTGATTTAATAATCATGTTAACTCAGTTTTTCCAACTCCATGGTCCAAGTATATAATTCTTGTCATATGATTTAATAAACAAGGGATTTCTATGAGTTTTTCGGTTGAATCTTGCATTTGATTAAGCTTTGATACCAATTTTGTATGGCCAAATTCTCCTTTGGTCAGGAATGATATGTTCTAATCTTTAGAGGTGTCAATTTTAGTCTTTTGAGAAGTATTAGGTGTTTTAAATGAACTACTTATAAGTTTAGGGGCTAAAAATGAAATTAACCAAAAAGGTAACAACTTAAGTTATGTTACCAGCGCTAGTAATGGATCATCTATATATATATGTGAGATGATAAAATGCTAGCACTAGCAAGTTGTCAAGTCTCTGGTTAATATCATTTTCAACCCCTCAACTTCTAAGTAGTTCACTTAAAACTACTCATACTTCTCAAAAGATTAAAATTGGCATCTCTCAAGATTAGAACATGTCATCCTAACTAAAGGAGAATTTGGCCATATAAAATTGGTATCAGAGCCTAATCAAAGGCAAGATTCAACCAAAAAAAAAAAAAACTCATGGAAATTTCTTGTTTATTAAATCATATGACATGTTTATACACTTAGACCATGAAGTTGGAAAAACTGAGATAACCGAATTATTAAACCAAATAATTGATGTATCTCATGAAACTTTAAATATGTGTAGAACTCTAAATAAGATAACATCTCAGATATTAACTGAATTACACAATTCAGATAAAGGGTTAAAACACATCCTAAACTCATATAATTTTTTATCAAAATTTGGAAGTCATAACACAACCAATAAATACTATAGCAACGAACCTTCTTATGTATTTGAAGAAGTTATAGCATACAGTGGTAGGGAAGGCGAAAGAAAACCTTCTTCGAGTGGCTCAAAAGACACCAAAGATCCCGTAAAGGAAATGGGTGTAGATGAAATAGAAAAAATAATAAACGACTACTTAGACGAAGTAGAAAAAGAAAAATCATTGAAAAAAACAATGATGGATGGAATAGATCCAGTTGTTCTAAAAGGAATAGCAATATAAATAAGAAATATGACAGTTCTTTGTCACACACAAATCCTCCCCCAATAGCAGAAGAAGATGGTTGGAACTACCAATCCGAAAGCCCTAAAACAAAATGATACAAAATTAAACGTTCAAAACCAATGCATAAGTTTTGGAATAAAGAGAGTAAGGTTGAAACCTCGACAGCAAGGCGCCCTAAACAAGTGGGCAAGAAAATAAAAAACTAATATCCTAACAACAAGGATCTAAAAAGAAAAGTGGCAACTGACAAAGATGAAAAATCTTCAAAGTAGAATGTTATCATAACACAAACTAATGATAATAAAACAAAATCATTTTATGATCCAGGTTTATGTGAAGAGAGCAAAAATCTCTTTAGAAATGTCTGGCACTATCTGAGGGAAAATTACCGAAAAGAGTTACGAAGAACCCTAGGTCAATTAACTGATTATATTAAGCACTTAGAAAAAAGACTTAATATAAACAATGAGGAATGAATGATAGTCCTACAAGAAAAAGAAGAAAGAACCCGATTGCTAGAAAAACTAGAATCACTGCTTCCAAGTTCCATTTGATATCACTACTAAAATAAAAGAACTAACCAGGAAGGAAAATGAACATGAAGAGATCCTTCGTAACCCAGAAGTAAAAGAATTTCTAAATTGGGATTATGGATGACCAAGCCTCACACTACCATCAGGCAAGATTAATATTAAATGGATTGAACATGGACTCGTAGACACAATCGAAATAAACCGAGATGATTGGCAACTCATCAATAATCTCCCAGCTATAATTCGATATGCTCTTGGAGTATTGGGATTCAGTCAACAGATCATCATAATCCAATTATATTTAACCTTGGCCGAAAGAAGCAAAACCAAATTCTATTAGCCAGACCAAATTTGGTTCATTTATCAGCTAGCTCATAAAGGGTTAATGAAATCCTGCCGGCCACACAAGAATGGACTATTGGACGCATATAATGCGGGAAAGACAAGCTTGACATAATCAGTTTTGTCCATGAAATCATTGAAGACATATTAGCCGATCCTCAAGAAGCATGTTTCTGCGATGGACGAAGGAAAGTAATCCTGAAGGGATGTAGAGAATTCATAGAAACCTCCAACCAATGTCAAGATCAGGTAATAAAACTCTATGAACAGTTCAGCAATTAAGGACAAGAAGAACCAGATCTGTCTAGCCAAACTTTTGAGCTGTATAAGAGGATTCAGGACCACAAGATAAGTATGATTGAAACAGACATAATGGCCAGCGAAAAATGACAAAGCCAAGTGAGGAGGAGAATAAAGACGTCTGCCATAATAGAAGAGAAAAATGACCCTACAAAAAATAATAGAGGATTTTCACTGTTGAAGAATCCTATGTGCCTAATCCTTTCATCTATAAAATGGGTCGAAGTAAGAGTTAGAAGGCAAAGGAAGTTTGAGAGAGTGTGAAGTGTGCTAAGAATTAGTGTGTGAAACAATAAAAGGAACCATTCATTTTTATTGCTTCTATGTAATATTTTATTTCCAGTATAAATAAAAGAAGTATTGGTTTTAGTACAATGTTTTTGTACAACACTTTTCAAACCAATGTCCTGGAAGCTTGAGAGTGTTTGATTATAACATTAGTCAATTCTAAGGAACGAAAGGCGGCAAGTTGTGTCCACTTGGTGAAAAGCTTAGATATAGAAAAGTAACAGGAGAAGCATGACGGGCGTACATGCAAAGACCAAGAACAACGTCTCTGTAAGTAACGTTATATCCTAAAACAACCTTGTAATTGAATATTGTATGTTACAAAGTATTAGGGTGTATAAAATTATATTTTTTTAAAGTTTTGGAGTCAGATTGCAGATACATTAAAATATTAGGGTTATCTAGCACTATTAAAGGAGAAGATTTAATATGGACCGTCTATAAATCATTGATAGACTGCCAGATCGCGTTGGCAAATAAACTAAACTGCCTGCGCGGGTAGTGGATTGCGTCTCATATATATATAAGCAGATCCATATCTATAGTTAGATCTCTCAAACTCCCTGTCTAACCGCTACTCTTAATAGTGATTAGCCATTGCTTTCCCTATATCCCTTGAATCCCTTCGCTTCTTAAGATCAGTTGGCTTCATTTAGACAGGAAGAACTCCTATTTGGACAAATTTGATGGAGTGCTCAATGAATAAGGAAGGACCCTGTAGTGGTTGATGCTTTGTCAGGTCAAAGGAGGAAGCAAATGACATACTTAACATATTTTGGAAAAAAACGTAGATGGCCAGATGACAGTTGGAGAAATAAATATTTCTCTACCGGTAGAGTGGATCGGCTCCTTATATATACTACTTAGAAAGAAAAACATAGTTTGGTATAACACATTTTACTACCTATGCAAGATGGTGCAAGTGGCATTCCATTTTTTTTAAAAGTGATATAAAAATAAAATTTTTAAATGCTTCTCTTTCCGTCCCACATAAATTAGTCACACTTCTTTTTTAGACCGTTCCACAAAAGTTAATCACTCTTCAAATTAAGAAAAATTATGTATGTATTGTTACATATTCACCATTTTTATACTTTTTTTATTCTATTTCTCTCTCAACTTTTAACTCTCCACTAATTCATTTTCTCTCTCCTGACTCACTTTCTTCCCATTCTCTTTTAAAGGATAGAATAAAAAACATACAATATATGACCAATATCCTTAATCTGCGTACAAAAAAAAAAAAATTCGAATTATGTAAAACAGACGGTGTAAATAATTACATAAGAGGTCATGCCTTTGGTTTTCAAATTTTAAAAATCATCCTAAAAAATGTAATCAAAGTACATCGAAAATATGTAGTCAAGATACATCCAAAAGTAACGGTTGATATGATGAAAATCATAAGCATGATATAAGAATATAACATTTTTTAAATTTTATTTTTACACTCATTTTATCTGATACTTTTTTTTTTTACAAAATTCATATCTGTAACTTATTTTGTATATATATAGATAGACTGATATGAGTTTATATAGGGTATAGACATACTTTCTAGCCTCGCTGCGAACAGGGTAATTTTTTTAGTACCCGAGTTTTAATTTGTCTTCCTCGCTGTGTAATTTTAATTTGATGATGACGAGAAGTGTGCAAGGCGGATTGCTTCCTCCTTTTGATCGTCTCTCTTTTAACATCTCATCCACGAACAAGCCCGAAAGCATTCCGGCAAATAGCAATGTTCAATTTAGAAATCTCCATCGTCACCTTCAACGCACGGCCTTGTCGACCCAGAGATACCCAACAGTCCATTCAGTTGCAATAACTGAAAATTCCGAATATTGCAGTTATGGATTGGCGCAAAGCAAAATTGAGCATGTGCAACAACTATTAAGCCTATTAAACGCAACCCATGTCCGTTGCTTCGATTGCAAGCAAATCCACGGGCATATTCTGAAACTAGGTGCTCTTAAATGGAATCATTTGATTGGGAATAGGCTTGCAATGTTATACTTAAAGAGTAGTGAAGATGGGTCGCTAGATGATGCACGGAGGGTGTTCGACGAAATGCCCGAGGGAACCTTACCTTTGTATGCCGCGCTGGTGGGGTCGTGTAGTCGTGCTTCGCGCTGGGAGGAGCTATTTTCAGTTTTGGAGTTGATGGTTCATGATGGGTTTTTACCCAACAAGTATCTTATTCCCACGGTTCTCAAAGCTTGCGCCGCACTTCAGTTTTTGAGGACTGGTAGAATGGTTCATGGCTATGCTGTGAGGAAGGAGTTGGGAACTGATGCTTTTGTGGTGAATGCGCTTATTGACATGTATGCAAATTGTGGGGATTTGAGATCCTCGAGGACTGTATTTGATGTAATGAAGGAGAGGGACGTGGTTTCGTGGACGGCCCTTGTTTCGGCTTACATGGACAGAGGCCTTTTACATGAGGCTGAAGAGATGTTTAATTCGATGCAAGTCAACCCTGATTTGATATGTTGGAATGCTCTTATATCGGGCTTTGCTCGGCATGGAGAGATACAAAGGGCTATCTTTTATTTGGAAGCGCTTCAAGAGCAAGGATTGATGCCGAGGGTTAATTCGTGGAACGGGGTTATTTCAGGTTGTGTGCAAAATGGATACTTTCAAGAGGCCTTGGACTTGTTATCTAAGATGCTATGGTTCCCTGAAAGACCAAATGGCGTGACGATAGCGTGCATCTTACCAGCTTGTGCAGGCTTGAACGATGTAAGAATAGGGAAAGCAATTCATGGATATGCTATTAAAAATGATCTATATGGAAACATTCATGTTCAGGGATCAGTAATCGACATGTATTCGAAATGTGGAAGATGTGATAGTGCTGAGAAAGTTTTCTTTGGGGTAAAGGACAAGAATAATGCTGTGTGGAATGAGATGATTGCTGCATATGCAAATGAGGGGAAAATGGAGGCTGCTTTTGGGCTTCTTATATCGATGCAACGCGACGGCTTACAACCAGATGAGATTACCTATAACACATTGCTTGCCGCACATGCAAGACGAGGGAAAAAGAATGAAGCATATGCGCTTGTAGATGAGATGAGCCAGATGGATTTTAAGCTAAACATTATTTCTTTTAATATTCTAGTATCAGGCTTTCAACAATCTGGGCTTGGTAATGAAGCTTTGAAGTTATTCCGAGTCATGCAATCACCTTCCAACCATTGCTTTAGCGATGGACTGCCTGATGTGTCAATCCAGCCAAATTCCGTCACAACTACAGGTGCTCTTGCGGCTTGTTCCGATCAAAATTTATTGTGGCAGGGTAAAGAAATCCATGGTTATGTTGTGAAGAACAAATTCGAATCTAATATCTTTGTCTCAAGTGCACTGGTTGACATGTACGCAAAATGCCATGATCTTGGTTCAGCAAATAAGGCATTCTGGAAAATTGAAAATAAAAACACAGTTGCATGGAATTCAATAATAGCGGGCCACACTAACAACTCTCAGCCGGAAAAAGCTTTCAATCTCTTTTGTGAAATGCTATGTGAAGACACTCAACCTAGCTCAATAACCTTTATGATCCTTCTGCCAGCATGTGGTGATATGACAGCTCTAAAACTGGGGAGAGAGTTGCATTGCTTTATGATAAAGAAGGACTTTAATGAACTCAAGGATAAACTTGCAAGTGCTCTGATTGACATGTATGCCAAGTGTAATTGCATTGCGGATGCCAAATTGGTATTTGACTGCACAATTGGAAAAGACGTCGATTCATGGAATGCCGTGATATCTGCTTATTCATCTCATCAAAATGACCAAGAATGCTCTTCCGTTGCTTGAACAAATGGAAGTGTTGGGAATTGTGTCAGATAGTGTAACCTTTGTCCCACTTCTGTTGGCTTGCAGCCGTGATGATTTGATAGATGAAGGGTGGAAATTTTCAATTCGATAGAAAACTGTTATGGCCTGTCTCCCAATTCGGAACACTACACATACATGATCAGCATTTTGGTTGCGATGAGGCTCTTGACTTCATCAAACAAATGCCACATGTCCCAGATGCTGGTATCTGGGCTGCCCTCCTACATGCTTGCAATGTCCATTCAAATCCTAAACCAGATAGTGTTTCCGGTTTTGAAAGCCTTTACATTTTCTTATGTAATACAGTTGTAGTTTTGCTAACACTTTGAGATGTTGATTGTGAGGTCATCAGTCGGCTAAATCAAAGGATGCAGCTTTACAGCTTCTTTCATTAGTATGTGCATACGAAGTGGCGGCAGAGACGTCTCATCAGAAAATGGCAGTAGTTTTGGAGACATGGAGCTGCACATTGCCCTCGTAATCCTATAGTGGAGGATGAAAAGAGTTCAGTCCCGCCTCCTGCTGTCATACTGGAAAGGTAGCTATATAGTGACATGATCTCTTCACTGCTTGCCTTCTTAACAAACCTCAAAGAGTGTGAGAATGTGTAGAGGCTGGCATCACTAGTTGAAAACTCCTCATCAATAGCCAGGAGTTGCGGGACTAGCCTTCCACAGAAAAGCTGATAGACTTGAAAGAAAGACTCCATCAAGTACATTCCTAACCGGCTGAATGCATCGAGTGTATCGTCTGTGGAAAGCAGTAGCTCAGGAGATCAAAATGGATCTATATAACTTGACCAAATTAAGGTGAAACTGAAGAAGGCGCTGTTATATAATAGTTAAAGTTTAATCGAGAAATATTGATGGTAAACTCTTGAGAGGATGTGGGCTTTGCATCACCATTCCAAGAATGCAAAATGAGTTGCCAAGCAAGATGTGAGGTACATGTTTTGGCTTTATGATCTCATAGTTACTGTTGTTTCTGAGTTGGAATCCCCTTTGATAGGAATACTATATTGATTTGTGAGTTAGAAGGTCGATATCAAAGGTTAAACAGATTTTTAGGGAAAGGCTTGAATGGATAGAAATTAACAGTCAACTTGTGACATTTAAACAGAAGTAGAAGATTACTTTTGCAGGTGTGTTCACATCTTATTTTTTGTTAAATTGCTTATTTGAAGCATGTTGAATTACTCATCTCACTATATTTCCATGTCCAGAGTTTGCATTTACTTGTTTACATAGTACTCAGAAAGTTTAATATCGTAATCTTGTTCACTACAAGCCTGTTTGCTGTCCTACTCCTTTGAACTGACTCTTTCGTAGTTCTAATACTATTTTATTTTGAAATTCTCGCTAAGAGCAATCATTTTATCAATGAGGTTCAAATTCTTGGACTTTCTCGCCACACTAAAGGGAATAGAAATGGTGGATGACTACATTATTTTCTTATCCAGTGGTTAATTGAGGAAGTGTTTCTTAAGCTAGAATATTTAATAAAATGGATGATTGCTTCCATTTTTTAGATGTATTTCTACTCATTGCTGTAGAGTCGTCATCAATAACGGTGCCAGGTAAGAACATTGTGACATTGGGTCGTTGTTACACGACGCTTCATTGCCTGTGCCAATTGCCTGGTATCCAATTTTTTGCTTTGTACGGGTCATGAACCTTTCTCATTAACCTAATGGTCTAAAAAATCCATAGCCACATGGTGCTGTAAAGCAACTGGCTATTTGCTCGAGCCGGATGTCTAGGCAAGCCTCTAGGGTGCAATGTGGCCTTACTATTTCATTTCCTCCAATGCCCATTGCATTAAGCCGTTAGAAATCCATTATAAGATGCTGAAACTCGATTTCATATAAATTAAGCACTGACGTGTTGGCAAACAAAGACATAGTTAAACAATCAGCTTCAGAGGATACTTAAGCCCGAGTATTACGATGTCTGTTTCATTCCCTTCACATGACAGTGATTGGACCGAACTATGTGGTTCATCATTTCCCCTTCTCGAAAGAAAATTTGGTCTTCCAGTAGCCAGCAATGCCACCTCTCTAGCACTTGTTATTAAAAAGTATACCCTGCTCACAATATCATTTCAAGGTTACCTTTGTTATACTTTCGTTTCGAACTATGTTTTTATATCCTACAATCCACACTGAGCAGTTATGATTTTCAGAAGACCTGGGGCCTGGGGGCAACAAATTTGAACCTAGATTAGGTTTACCTACGCTTAATGACATTTCATGTAGTAATCAATTTCCTTTCGGTATAGTCATTTCACTTTTTGTTGGGTCCATAAGAGGTCATTGGGTCCAGTCTCTTAGTGGAATTCAGTTGACACTTGGCGTTTACTTTCCTAATATAAATGAGAAAGTGCAAACTGCATTATTCCTGAGATGATTGCCTCCTATTTCTTTTGTTCTCCTTTTGAGATGGTAGGTTTTGTATTAAATTGATTTCAGAACATGAATGAGGCCATGAAATTTTTCAATGTAATAAGCCCTTCTTGGATTTAGGAAATTATGAAGGAAAGGGCAAGGAAATGAAGTTGAAGGCCATTGGAAACCTTATCTTTTATTCAGTATATCAGTGATTCAGTGCCCACTTGGTTACATATGAGCACAAATTAGTTTCATCATGCTTCCCTCTCCGTTTCCTTTGTGTATAACCCAAGACCAAACAGGGACATGGAATTAGCTTATCACGTGTGCTTCTGATACATTTTGTTGAATCATCTCTTTTTACCTAGTCAACGTCAACACTCTGTTCTTATTTTAAAAATAGTAAAGATTACATATTGATGAGCATTGAACAGAGAGAACCATATATTTATTTCTCTTTACTTCCAGATTTGCAGTTAATACTATATATTGAGGCCAAGTTATGCAGTTACAAACCTATGATCAGAATGCATGTACTTGAATGTATTAGCAAACTGATATTCCCTGTTCACACCAGGTGAAAGACCATTGAGTGGTTTCTTCTCTGAATTAACAACCTTTTTGAGTCTTCAATGCTACAAATTGATAATGGCATTGAGTACTTAATTGCAGAACGGACAACAGTTGGTTCATTATAGCTGTTGGCAGCCACCTCAAGTCTTCATTGCATCACTTGCAAACGATATAGAACTTTATGCACCTGATTAGTTGGTAATTATTATCATTTCTTCCCAGAATTATCTTTGGATCTTGGAATGCAAGAGTGAAAGAAGATCCAAGCAAAGAAATCTCGGGTTTCCTTGTTTGGTTGCTTCGCAAAAAATGAAACAATCTCCACTGGTGTGTCTCTTTCATGTAGTTTATATTTAACTGAAAATAGACAAAAAGGTTTGTGCTGTGCTCTCCTTTGTGGATACCAAGATCCAAAAATAGTCTTGCTAATATGTCAGGGGGCTGCGGGGATGAGGGCAATGTATTCCTTCAGGGTTTTTAGCTGTGCACATGAAATTCAATTACATTTTTTTCTCTTTTTGTTTTCATTCCTATTTATTTTCTTTGGCACCTGGTGTGTTATACCTTTAGACTATATTGTTTATTTCCTACCATTTAGAAAAGGCTTCCTTGGAAATTATATATGTGGCAATCAAGTTAAATGGAAAGATTGGCTGCAAAGCGCCTTTTACATGGAGGTGTGTCATTCAGTCCTGCAGCTGGTTACTAGTGTAGGTACTTGCAATTTGTTGAATATGCCTAGCCTCAGCTATTGAGTGCTTAGTTGAGGATTCCCCAATTTTAACGAGGCCCTCCGATCAACATTTGAGGACCTTTGTTGAATATAGCTTTAACTTCTTTTCATGCCTGTAATCATGCTTACTCTGTGAATTTATTATTTCTTGTTTTAAAAATCTTATGCATTATCTGAGGGGTATTCATGGCCTGTTTGTGTAGAACAAGTTGTTTGCTTGTGTTGACATAGCAGCACATCAAGGAGGTGGATTAACTTAACTCTGATTATTAGTTTTAAGCATGACTATATTAGTCCGTAATCTTGATTATGCTTTTACGGATTAAAATAAGTCAACATAGTTAGTTAGTCACTAAACTTGATTAGTTGTTCCCTAATCTCAGTAAAGCTAATAGTGATTACTTATATGCTAAACTAGGTTAACTAGTACTAATGAAGCTTAATTAGTCTAGAACTTGGTTTGGCTTGTCATAACCTTGTTGACAAGGCATGTAAGGGAACCAATAAACTTGAGACTCTTGATGGTTTGGGTAAAAATTGATTACTTTGATATGACATATCTTTCTACCATTTGACGTAATAGCAAGGAGAGGAGAGTGAGGAGCTGAAAGAAGGAAGAAAAAGTGAAAAGAGACTTTTTCTGTGACAAATTTCATTAAATTTGATGTTCACTCTTTTGGCAAAAGATGAATTTCTTGATGAGTTCTACACGCTAATCGATTTCTTTTGATCTAAAGTAGGGTTTTACATATCAACAACCTTAAGCATGTCTATGATTATGGTTTGAGTGTATATGCTTGATATATGATGTGTTATGTGCTGAGGAGAGCGTTAGAATGTGACTATAGTAAACCGGCAGAAACTTTGTTTACATCAAACTAACATAGCTCATTCAATACTTGTTGGATTTGAGTGTCTACTTTCTGTAAAGGATGGTAATTGAACGAGCATTTGGCTTATGATTCCGGCTGCCTAGATTCGTTATGATATGTATTTTGTTTGTGTGATATTTCTCGCTCGTTTGCTACGATCCATGATCTTTCATGTACGAATTGATGATAAGCCTATTTCATTTGGTTTATGCATTCTTGTTATGGTTAAAATAGTGTTTGAGCTAGTCATATGTTTTTGCTCAACTTAGTTTTGGCAAATCCCGTTCTACTTTTACATTTTACACAGTAATAATTCCTAAGTGGAGGGTGTTGGCGAGGAAAACTTTGGGTATGCTTTTGTGTCCGATAGTCTTGAGTAGTAAGTCCCTGTTCACTTCACTTGTAAATAGAGAGTGAGGTGTACTACGTAACTACATGTCATCTGTACATGAACTGGTCTGAGTGTGTGCTGTGTATTGTGTACAAGTTTGGGGTTGTAAGGTGGGGCGGATGTAATGTATGTCCAAAAGACTTGATGTGTGGTTTTCGTTGCGGACGTAAATTAGTTAACTCTAATTTTCTTCTATTGGCGTGTTTGATTATTTTGCGTGTGTTGCGCCCTGCTTCTTGGGGCATGACAGAAGACGCCCTGTGCCCGGTAAGATGTGAATCTCACGTCTTCGATTCATTAGGAGCCGGGGGGTTGGATGTTGTCGGTAACTATTTTATCAATTACAAACAAAACGATAATAGGAAACTGAACTAGATGATCCTGGCTGTTCTCATATGACCTTTCTAATATTGTTTTCGACTTGTGCTCTTGACGAGGGTAGTCATGGTTGTGGAAATTTTAGTGACAATCTAACCAAGATTAGTGAGTTCCTTGTATCATCCTAGGTCGACTCCATTGCAACAAACAATATTGATGCTGAGAAATTAACTCCATTGAATACTTATATTGAACGTGTGTTGGATAACTCAATGAACATAATCCCTGATGTTGAGCTGTCGGCCGCCTTTAATGGCCTGAAATACTTCAAGGTGAGTGCTTGTTATAGCATGTGCTTGTAATAGTAAATATAGCCGAGTAGAATCTACCTTCAGTTGTACTTGCAACATAGGAGGAACATCGCCCTTTGGCGAATGGATTCCATACATGTTATATTTCGCGGCTTACTTCCAGCTGACTGGAGTCCACCTTCAGTTTAACAGGCTACGTTGGAGGAACTACATGTTTCCTAAATCGACTGCATAGGGGTCGGGTCATATTACACGGCTTACTTCTAATTGCTTCATTCCAGAACCTGCTGAGTTCCAAGAATTATTGAGCGAGGACATGTACGATTCTCAACCATTAGAAAACTCGCAGAGGCTTTGGCGCAGCTTTGGGTCATATGGCTTGGTTCAGAACTTGCAAGACTCCACAGCCTACCAACTAAAGGAATCAGAGAGTTCAAAGGATTTGCAAATTCAAATTAAGAGCTTCGCGGGAAAGCGAAATTATTTCCTGTCGGCAACTTTTATGTGGAATTTACCATGATTTGGTCACATTACAAACACACACACACACTTTAATGGTGGATCCCATGGTTCACTTTTATTGATTGGTCATGCATCAATTATAGCAAATATAGGAGGTGCGAGAGTGAATCAAAAAGGGTTTCCCTCCAAACCCTCGATGCAAGAACACTGCTACTCATGGCTTATTAGAGTGGCACCTTGCTTAAAACCCATATTTCATCACATGTTTAGGTACAGAATGCTATTATTACATGCTTTCATTCTAGAGCCCCATTGAAGCTACTGGTGATGCGGGTTGGAAGCCTTATGCCCGTGCCCAGCCTTCCCCGAGACCCTTTTTCCTTTCCTAAATCCTTATGTTGGAAGCCCATGGGCGCGTGACTCCCATGATTAAGAGGCCATATGAAAGGACAATCAAGTGAAGCAAAATACATAAAAATCAAGGCTTTTGCACTAAATGGTGAGAAGACTCTTGTACGGTGGCGGTATACTAGTTGGCTCGAGTACATTGTTGATCGTATCGCGGGTGAAAGAACTCAAGTGAAGCAAGAAGCTCGATCTTGGACTTGCTGTGTGACAAGTTTCGACGGCTACGGTTTCGCATATGGCTCTGTTGGCTATATTTAGCATTGGTGTACGAGCCAATATTGTTCTTTTTCTTAATTTCTATTTCTAAATGCCTGCTAGAACTATTAGTCTAAATGCTACCATGATTAGAAAGCTAGATTGTATGCTACTGGCAGAGTGGCATGTTCGGATATGTTTCATATTTGTTGATCTATTTATTCGTTGATATATCTGCAAACTTTGAACATCAATATATATACACACACACGCGCGCAGGTAGATATTGCAAACCTAGTAGTAAAGTTTAGTCCTTTGGCATGAATTCTGCATTTTACGATTTTTAGTTGACACCTCTAAAATCTACACCTTAATAGCTTTCTAATGACATAAGACTTGTCAAAAAAAAAAATTATTAAATTGACTAACTTATTGGTTTCTAAAAATCTAGGTAGCGTTTGCAACAGTTTTGTTTTCAGTTTTTTTTTTTCCAGTTTTGAAAACTCTATCTTGGAAGCATTCACCATTCAACTTTTGTTAGAAGCATTTTATGTCTCTTCTTCCCTTCAATCTTCATCACCAACATCTATCACCCAAGAACACAAAACCACCAACATTGCTGATCACTATACCCATTTGCCGCCACCACCACCAATAATCAACACCACCGAACACCAAACTACGAACATTGTTAACCACCACAACTACTGACCTCTGATCTGCCACCATATTGATCAACACATCCGAACACCAAACTTGCCAACACCATCATCAACCATCATAGTCGCTGATCGTTGCCGCCACTAGCAGTGACCAACACTCACGAAGCCAACCACCTTAGCCACTGATAACCACAACGACCACCACCATAACTGATTAACATCGCCGAACACCAAACCCTCTAACATCGGTCACTACCATGGCACCACCACTCCTTTAAATCCAAATCACCATCATACCGACCACCATTGTCCCTACAACAAACACCACCAATAGATTTCACCATCGATTATCCCTAGTATCTTCTATTTGCGCAGCTAAATTCCAAGCCAAGACCTATTCACCCAATCAAACCAATGAAGCCTTAATTCTCAAGTTAGTATTTTATTGCCATATCATCAGTAGTTGGACGGTGACAAAGGAAATAAGCTGGTCATGGTGGGGGCGCTTCTGCTTGTTGAACTTGGAAGTAAAAACCAATTTTACAAAAATGTATCAAATAACCCATCAGTTTTGTAAAAAAAGAAAACTCAAAGACGTTTTGGTTTTAGTTTTTTTGAAACAAAAAACTGAAAACTAAAATGGGTTTCAAACATACCCCTTGTTTTTTGGAAAAAAAATTCAGGAGGAAGAAGAACAGTTTCTTTTCCCACTCATGCTCTTTTCGTTGTTGAGCCATACAGTACCTTAATGAAGCCGAACCTAATTTTAAGCTCACCAACATTTTGAAATTTGAAAGACAAAGAGACCCGCCGTGTAACCCTTGCCGCCTTCGGCTGCCGTTAACGTGGCATGTGTGAGTCGCACACCACCATTGTAAAAAGGCGGAGGAAAGTGAGAGGAGCGTGAGAGCAGGGGCTAAGAGTCGTGCTCTAACATGTACAACGCGTGTGGTTCCCTGTGACTATGTCTATTTGTCATGCTAATTTATTTTATTTTATTTTGACTATTTTACAAATCCCAAGTTAAAAAAAAGTCTAGATTTTTTTTTTTTTGCGCATGAGAATATTTCTTTTATAAATTACTATTTTGAGGTTTTTTTTTTAATATATCTGGCATTCTTAATTCATTTTAGTTTTGAATTTAAGAGAATTATCCTTTGACGTATATTAGTCTGCGTTCTTATTACTTGTCATCTTGAATTAACATGCAATTGATAAAATGATATTATGCCTAGTATAATTGTTCAATTAAGTGGGATTGGCGCACTTAGCGTACAAATAAATAATCCTTTCCTGCAGTGACAATTAATGGTTAGACGGTGACAAGTGCTGTATTTGGCACCACAAAGTGTAGTATGTGCTTGATGATGAAGAAGCCTACGAGACCTTGACTGCAGCCCACTTAGGGTAGTGCTCAGTTCAAGAAAGATCAAGCAACCTACCAAAAATGGTTGAAAAGGATTGTGTTGCTCGTATCACACTACTGAGCATCATGCCAATGATCTCCTATGCAAATTCGAGCAGTACCCTACTGCAAAACAAATGTCAGATGCCCTAAAAGCCAAGTTTAATTTTATGGCATCTCAGCCACTTGACTTTGTAGTATGACAATCAAGTACGACAGCTGCAGAAAATGTGTGAATAAGATAATGAAACAACACCTTAAAGCAATGTCAAATAAAATAAGTGAGTTGAAGGCCGCAGAGAATAATCTTACCAATGAATAAGAAGTCTAGGCAAATAGTATGACTCAAAATGACAACACCAGGACCTTTAACGACATTATACGGCACTTAAAGCTTGGGAATGAGCACCTAGAGGCAGCGAAGGCTTCTGAAGCATATGATGTTTTGTCCATCTTTTGTGGGATGTCTGGATCTAAGCAGAAGATGGGAGGTTTGAACGACAATGAAGGAAGTGCTGGACATGAACAAAAGAAGGGAAAGACCCACAAAGGCAAGAGACAAGAATGATGAAAAAAGGAAAAATCAAATATGACTTTTACAAATATGGCACTATTGCGAAGAAGGTACTCCTAAATCACTTTTCTAATTGTTTTTGTGACGTTCGGTGTACTTATTGTTAAATCTCTCCTAGTTTGGGTCGTAGACTCAGGAGCAACATACCACATCGTGAGGGATCAGATTGGATATACGAAGTATCGTTGCATTCCTAGTGGGAGCAGAAGAGTTACATAGGAACCAATCAAGTGTAGAGGTTTTGGGCCATGGCATTTACAAACTAGAAATACGAGGAGGACGGGCATTATATCTCCAAGATGTATTTTATGCTCCGTAGATTTGGCAAAATCTTCTCTGAGTCATTTCTTTGCTTGAGTTAGGTTCCTCTTTTCAGTTTGAGGGTAATAATGTCCCTTCGTCGAGCTAAGAGCTCCCAAAAATTGATACAATCTTGTTCGAGCTCCAAGGCCACTATTCCTTCATAGAAGGTAAAGGCCTGTACTCTATTCCTATTTAGGAATAACGACTTTGGAGCTCAAATCCAAACTGCTAAATTTTTTGGGTGCTATAAGCTCGAAACTCTTAGCTCTTAGCTCTTCACTCGAAGATCCAGAATGGCATTAAGTCATTCACTCACTTCCAATTATGCTCAGCCCGTAATATATTCCACAAAACTGTTTTTATGATTCTAGTTGCCTTCTTGTGTGTGTATGGGTAGGTTTGGATTTGGAATTGGAATTGAGTTTTGCATGCAAGATAGTTGTACTTAGAGTGTTTCTATGTAGTGAAAACCATTGTTGGCGGTTTGTCTGCTCCATATGAAATTCAGGACAAGTTCGTCCTTATATTTACTATGAACTAAGCTTCTTTCCTTATCTTTATATTTTCCAGTCCAAAGAAAAAGAGATCTCTGCTCCAGAAGATACTGAAGATTTGGTCGATGATAACAAGAAACAGCACGTGAATGTCATATTCATTGATCATGTTAGTCTGTCGATCCTTTGGGATTGTTCGAGTTGTTATATTGTTGCATACCTAAAAACTGATCTTAGATACATGAAAGAAACCATTATGTGACTACCTTTTGATGAGCTATCTGTTCTCCCTGTTCTACTATTCTTAGGCATTTCTTCCCTTCCAAGTGTCTTTGTGTTTCTACTTGTCTTGAAAAAAGTTTCTCCATTGTGCAACCAACCTCTTCCATCTGTTGTTGGCTCTAACTCTTAGATTAGATTTGAGTTTTTGTTCCTAATTAAGTGATCAAGTGTCCTACTTTTCAAAAAAGTTTCTCCATTATTGTTGTTGGCTCTTCTTAGACCTAAGTGATCAACCACTTTCACTTATTGTTGGCTTTGACCTTAGGTTTGTTGTTTTTTAGTTCGTCTAGACAACCAACTGCTTTCACAAGTTGTTGGCTCCGCCTTCTAGACATGCTCTTTTCCTGTGACTAAAATGCCAACTATTTTCACATGCTGTTAGATTCGACTCTTAGATATGAGTTTCAGGTGTTCTTAAGTGACCAACCGCATACACATTTTGTTAGCTCTGACTCTTACGTTGTTCTTTTTTCGATGTGCCTAAGTGACCAACAGCTTCCACGGGTTGGTGGCTCCAAATTCTAGAAGCGTGCTCTTTGTCCAGCTACCAATTGCTTCCGCGCGTTGTTGCTTCTAGCTTCAGATAGAGTTTACCCTTAGATACTGTGTTGGTCACTCACTAGATGAAGTTAACTGATTTTTTATTGACCCACCACCTTTAACCATCATTCCACGATTATAGAAGTTCATGATCCACCTTATGTCACCCACCAACTTGGTGCCAATGTATATGTAAATGAAGTTTTATTAGCATTACCATCTATATGCACAAGAATTGAAATAGAAACCAATGTCAAGGAAGAATGGCCATCCAAATCATTTGCATTGCAAACCTATCACTATCGACAGGATCTCAATATCTCGCCAACGTCGGGATACAAGTCTATGTGTGTGTGTGGAGAGGGGGGTAGGGGACGCTTTCATGGATTGTTGGCATCCTTACAATTTACCAACGAATCACTATATATGTAGCAAAATCTATTTAGTATTTTGCCTTTACTCCATTGGTTCCGCAACCTCCAAAATGATTTGCAAACAATTTTAAGGATTCCAACAATCCTTTAAATACAATACCCCCTCCCCTCTTACACTTGTATCCTATGGTCCATGATATTTCGAGATCCTGGAAAATTAGTTTCCTTCGATTTTCTATGATGAATATGTTTTCTGCCAAGAATAAATGGTGGTGACGGGTTGGAGTGGTGATGGATGATTTGCGCAGCCAAAATTCCTTGATGATGGTTTCGGGTTCAATGCACGTGTACGTAGATGATAGACAGATGTATAAGCCCCCAGGAGTTTTAATTGCCCTCTTCATCTAATGAGTGAAGCAGAGTCCTGTAGTTCACTCGAGCAAAAGACACATGTATGTTCTTACTAGGCAAAATGACATTTTTTTTTGTCATTTAAAATGGGTCGCATCTTTATCATCTGGCGACTTACAGAGTTTTTGATTGATGCAAGGACTATCTTGGTAACGGTAGTCAGATATATAATGAATTCATAAGAAGTCAAAGGACAAGGATAATTTAAACATTTACCCCTAACGTAAAGGATGAAAAGTGTAACTTACCTTTAGCTTTTTTACGATTTTGACCTTAAAATTAAAAATAGTCACATGCCAGACATGCGACCACCGTAACTGGATGGAAGGACCATCTTGTTGACGGAAGATCAAGAAGGAATCTGTAACAAATTGAAAGGATGGGGACGGTTTAAACATTTAAACCAAACTTGAACGGCCAACGGTGTAATTAACATTAACTAGTACCTGATTCACTTTTTGGCACAAAAAAAAAAAGGGTGGAGAAAGCATTGATTGGGTTATGTAGAACACAAATTGCATTTTGAAGCATGAAATGGCATCATCTACGTAACGTGCCAGGGGTTGTAGAATGTACACCCATAACCAGAAGAGACCAAAACAGCCGTTCCCTACCAAGTCTTCTCCAAGGAAACAGTCTTCAAACAAATAAAACCTCAACATAAGTTAGTCTTCAAACATTTGCTTTAATAATTGGTTTAGCATGGGGGACCCAGAGGAGGAGTGCGTGGGGGTTCGGTTTCGAGACTTCTTAAGGGAAAACACTCTGACCTTGGACAAGAAGACAGCGATGCAGTATTAGCATATGACCCTTTCTGCAGACCTACGTACGCTGTAATTTCTATTTTTTTAAGTACTATATATCAGTTTTAAGGAAACAGTCTTAAAGGAAACAAGACTATTTGTTTGTCTCACAATAAGCTTTTTTTCTTCTTCATGTACTCTTACTTTTTGCAACTAATCTTTAAGCATGAAAAAGTAAGATTAAGTGTTATTTTTGTGCCAAATCCCAATACATGCAGAAAGTCAATTCGAGCGACCAAAGTACCCGCTTAACGTCGTTAATTGACCGAAAGTTTCCAATAGAAGTTGAATTTGAAATGCCATTTCTGATTCTTGAACGCAAAAGTTTACCTTTTCAATTGGAGTTCACCTCATAACGAGGTTCAAATAAATCTAACCCTCTCCATTGACAAGTAAGCTTTTTTAGCGTCTTAGTTCTAGTGATATTTTTGTACGGAGTACTAGCTTTGACACCGTGCATTGCAGACAGGATCAAACAACGGACAAGATATTCATTGAAAAACTCCATACTTGTATGCTTAACAGTAATTGCAAAAATATTAGTAACAGTTGTGGTAACATTAATAAATGTAAACTAAGAGAGAGAGAGTTTTGGCAAAACTCTTAGTAATTACCGAGATTGCAAATCTTTTAATAAAATCATTAAGTGGGACATATTCACATAAAAGACATAGATATGTGAAATCAATTTGATTGAATGATAAATGAAAAAATAATAGCCGCACTAAGTAGGAAAGATAACATTAACGATCTCTTGACTTCAACTTTACTATATGTATTATTTGTATGTCGGCAACTATAGACAATCCAAACCGATTGCTAAGCGGTCCCAAGGACCCAAAGCAAACACAATATCCGAAGGTACAAAACACACCAGTAGCGTAAAAGCCATCGTCAAGAGGGCTATCCAAAAATCACAAGTGACTATAAAAGTTATTAAGTTACAAAAGTCTTAAATGCTCCCTTCTAAAAAAAGGGTTATTCTTCTTAACGATCATATACAAAATAGTTGAGCGAGTAGTTCACAAATAACTTAATGACATAATTATCCAAAACCAACGAGTGAAATGAAGTTTTCCTTTACCACAACAAAAAAGATAGAATCGATCACTTACCTCAAATCGTGCAAACACAATCTCTTAAGTAGATTCAAATGTCCAGCCTAGATCATATAATCAATTTTATAATTATTAAAAAAACTCATCTAACCACAAAAAATCCTATCATAACAAATTACATCAATTCAATTTAAGTATAAGAACCCACCAAACTGATTTTAATCTCTTAGAAACTGATAATTTAATTGCTTTACAACATCTAGGTTTAATATCAAGCTTACTAATAATAATTACAGGATTAAAATCCCAAAATCGTCGCTGAAGCACTACTATATTGTAAAATCTATTTTACCTCCAAAAATACGTATCAACGAGAGTATGTAAAACATGCGGTTTCCCATAATACTATAAAGCTACAGTAAATATTTCAAAACACAATTCGGAGAGTACCATTACTTATAGCATCTCGACGATTCCTCGAGAAAAACTCTAAATTTGTATCCTTCTATTCTCAGTGATATGGGATACTAAACTTTATTATTAGAGAGAGCACAAAGCAAACAATCTAATTCGTAACTATGGTGATCGATGTTTGAAGGTTCAAAATCAAAATTCAAGAGTACAGCGTTACAACATAATTTACAAAAACTGAGATTGCAACAAAAAATTGAAGAACAAGTTACCGTAACAATAAATCTTTTGCTTCTTCCTTTTCTTCCAAACCCTAACCTCTTTCCCCTCTCTCAATTTTCTCTCTTTGTGGTTCTCTTTAGGATTAATAGCTTGTTTGCGAGTTTTTTTTTAGGAGAGAAAAGAAAGGAAAGTGGCTCATTTCTTTCATTTTCTCTAGTTTGTGGAACTTTAAAGAGAGAAAAGAAGAGAAAGGAGAGGAAAATTTGGATTTCTTTTGTCTCTAAATCTTTTTTCTCAAAATTGGGAAGAAACGAAGAGATGAAAATCTCGTAAATAATATTTTAATAATACCCATATTATCCTTAAAATAATGAAGACAAATTTTTTAATGACTGTTAAATTTTAGGGTTCCTTACAAGAACTTACAATTTTAGTTACAAACAGATGATTGTTTTAGATGTTATAGTTGACTCATGACTAACTGTTTTGCTTTTGGCGTGACATTAATTAGATTTGGATGTTGGGATATTTGTAGTCTTCTGCCTAATTTTTATTATTTTCGATTGTGACGTTAATCAGTAATGTATCGCTTATTAGTTATTACATTGATATGATATGAACTTTGTATGATGTCATTGATGACTAATTTGTTTCCCCGTCAAAATCATGTTCTTTTTCAGAATCATATATTGAAGTACTTATTAGAATTATCACAATATAGTATAAGACCATATACGTAATCGAACGTCTTTTTTTTTTTTTTTCTTTCTCTGTTAAATTCACAAACAAGAGAAAGGAATAAATGCTTTCTTTTCTTTCCTTAAACTCACAAACAAGATAAATGAATAAATATTTTTTCTTTCTTTCTTTAAACTCACGAACAAAAAGAAGGAAAATTGCTTTACCTTGTCTTATTAATTTTTTTTTCTCATCTCAAAGCTCACAAAGAGGCTATAATTACACAAAAAAATCTGAGATTGAGATAAAACGTTACAGGCGTGTCAAATAAACAATATTGATATCAGTGATCTACGTTGACCGACTCAAAATCCTAGCACAAACCCCTCCCTTTCACCCTTAATATAATTGAGACGCTCCAGCTCCTTCTGCTTGTATAAACCCCCCCTTCTCTCTCTCTCTCTCTCTCTCACACACACACACACACAAACACACACACACATACAGGCACAGGATCAACCACCACCACCACCACCAGTGGCAGTGGCAGTGGCAGCAAGCAGCAATGAGATCAGATATGGGAAATGGCTACAATTACCAGCAACAGCATCCCAACTTCCACCACAGAAGAAGTGTTAATAATTTCATGCCCATGCTGTGCCGAGTTTCCATGAGGGACATCAAGCTCCCCAAGTGGCACGAACGTTCTTCCTCCTCCACCGGCGCCGACCCATCGTCCCCAAAAGTCAGCTGCATCGGCCAGGTCAAGCGCAATAGCAGAGTCACCGGCTTTCCCACTTCGTACAAATTCACGCCCAACACCACCGCCAACAAAACCCAGATCCACCACCTCAAGTACACAAAGCTGAAAAAGCTCTTTTCTGGCAAACACCTCACTACGACGCCCACCGCCACCGCCGCCTCCAGTGCAAGAATTACTTGCGGCAGAAGGAGGCCGAGATCTGCAAGCGATGGTAATAATGATTATGTGGAGGATCTGGTGAAGATGGGGGAAATAGATCCGCCACTGCCGGTGGTGATCAAGAAGAAGTTCGGACCGGCCGGCGGTGAAGTGAACCTATGGATGAGGCGATCTGGTGGGACGGCGGCGGCGGCGGCAGCGGCAGCTTCTTCTTCTACATTACGAGGCTTACAGATTCAACCAATTCATATACCTAGTAACATTCATCTTCTTCCACCGACCACACTTTGATTCATTCATTTATTTTCCCAGACACGCACACACACACCTCTGTACAATTTGAGAGGTAATCTTTTTGTACTGGCAAATTATTTGTGTTATTAATTTCTTTGCATA
Source organism: Escallonia rubra (assembly GCA_033065855.1). Taxonomy (NCBI): domain Eukaryota; kingdom Viridiplantae; phylum Streptophyta; class Magnoliopsida; order Escalloniales; family Escalloniaceae; genus Escallonia; species Escallonia rubra. Next base: position 108,020 of record JAVXUO010000647.1, read on the forward strand.
GAGAGAATGATGAGATCAGGTCAAAGTTGTCCCTCTCTGGAGTTGGAAAACCAATGTGAAAGTAAATGTGAAACTGAGTTCTATGCTCTCTATATCTAATCTAATCTGATACACAAATCAAAAAGTTCCTTCTCTCTATTTTTTATAACGTTTGAGCATTCCCATTCCCATTACCTCTCAATCTAGTTATCAAATCAGATTAATTGCACACAGAATTTCATTATGCGTGGTGTTACAGGAGCTCTCTTTTACTGTATTTTGATTCACTAAGAGAGAGAAGGTTCAACGGCTTTGAATTCAAGCCATTTGACGCATGACAAGGTCCTCTCCTCACCGCTAGCTAGACAACTTTATTGATTTGTTATTATCCATTCCATTCTATTGACGACACCATGATTTGGTCAAAACCAACACACAACCAAGTACTGCACATCACTCTCGTGGGAGCATGTGGTCGCAGTTCTATCCAAGAAAGACCCTTCAACTAGCCGTAACTAGGGATGGCAAAAAAATCCGAACCCGCGGATCTCCGTCCCGGGGGGTTTTTTTTACTTTGACCAAGTCATGGGGCGGGTATGATATTTTTTGAAAAAACCCGCAACGGATTAGGGTCGGGTATGGTATTCACCCTAATTCGCCCCGCCCCGCCCTGGTACACTAACCCTAATAATTTAGTTGATCTTAGTCGTCCCCTAATACTTTAGCTGATCTTAGCCGTCCATCATATACTATATATATATGTTCTTTCTTTTCTGGCAAACCCTAGATCTCAATTCTCAACCTGTGCCATCTCTCTCCAATCTCCATCTCCCAAATTCTGGTTCTGTCACCACCGCCGGCTTTCCCAGTGGGTGGTGACGTGGTAGTATAGCCTAGGTTCGTTTGAGTTAGGGACGTGAGGGAAGACGAGAAGGCTCTTCACATTAAGAGGGACATGCCCGGCGTCGGCAAAGAGAACGTGAAGGTCTACGTATAGGGGGAAGCTGAGAGCTAATCGGACGACGAAGAGCCCGCGAGAAGGTATGCCAGCAGGCTTGACCTGCCTCCCAATACGTACAAGTTTGATGAGACTCCCAATACGTACAAGTTTGCTGAGATTAAGGCGGATCTGAAGAACGGTGTGCTCCGGTGTAGTTTTGTGTTTTCCGGCGTCGATGATGGGTTGGTGTTTGGTTGGGGCGTATGTTTTCGGATTCCTCGAGGCACTCGCGAAGAGTTGCGGAGCTACCTGTTCGCGTTATGGCGGTTGTCGGTGGCTGTAATCTGTTCGCAGGGTCCTCGGTTGGTTTTTCCGATGGTGTTTGGCCTGCCGGCGATGGGGTCTTGTCCGGCGTAGTCTTGGTTGTGCAGGTCTCGGCTGATGAAAGTTGATAATCTGATTTTTCGTGGGTGAATCTGGCCTCTGGGACTCTGCAGCGGTGGAATGGCTGGCGTCGGTGGTGTTTCCGGTGCCGGCGTGAAGCACCGGATTTGAGGCCATGTGTCCGTGATGGTACCAGGTGGCTGGGAGTTGGGTTGGTGACTCATCAATGGTGTTTTTGTAATTTTGTTGTTCTTATCTTAGTTTTAGTTATTGTCTTCACTGTTTTAGTTGGTCTGTTTTGGGTTTTTACTTTAGTTGTAGTTCTCTGTTTATTTTCTAGTTACTAGTTAGTCTCTTCATTAAGAAAAGAAAAAAAAGAACATGGTTGTTTTCTATTTATTACTTTGTCCATTGTTAAACCAAATAGAAGGGAAGGGGGACATGGCGGGGCGGGTTGGTTTCCGGTTTTTCGCGTGTTACAGTGAGGGCGGGGCGGGTGCGGGTTTTCTAAATCCACGTAGGATCGGTTATGGTATTTTACAAACATAACCCGGTGCAGGGCGGGGCGGGACAAAGTTCAATGACTAGCGGGGCAGCTTTGGATTTTAACAGATCTGCATCTGACCCGCCCCATTGCCATCCCTAGCCGTAACTTACCCTCTTTATTTTACATTTTCTTGCTTCTTCGTTGAAAAAAATTAGCTTTGATCTCGTGCGTTGTATATCAGAATAATAACTGTCAAAATACTGATCGAGAGATCTCGTACTTGTATGCTTGATAGTAATAACAAAATTAGTAGTCACAAAAACTAATTAAAAAATCACTTTGACCTTTTCACATGAATTTTCTTACCAATTTTTGTCATAAAAAATGAACTTGAGTAATAATTGTTAGATTTTAGCAATAAAGGAAGAATAAAAATGGTATATGAAATGTTATAAATAGTCTTTCCCAACTAATAGCAATAACAGTGATAATAGAGACAACAACCTGGGTGGTCCCTCAACTATAAGCGTTTTGCCATTTTGGTCCTTAAACGCAAAATTTTTGCTATAATAGTCCTTAAACACTACGCCGTCTGTCATCCTGGTGCTTTTCTCCATTTCCGTCCAAGAAAACCCGTTTGTGGCCCCCACAGCAGGGGCACTAGAGTCATTTCACAATCCTCAAGAACCAAAAGCTCACTTATGGTCCCTGAATTATTAACGTGTTGCTAAATTAGTCTCTGAACGAATTCTTGCACTCTTGGTCTTTTAACATTGCATCATTAGCCACTTTCATTCTTTTGATGACTTCAACCAGGTTTCTTTAGGTTGTTGAAAAAGTCATTGTATACCCCATCAAAATAAGTCGCCACCATGACCATGGAGCTTTTTACAAGGTGGCTTTGTCGATCGCTAGTTGACGGTAGGGTGGTGGCGGCTGGATGTTGGGGGCTGGCAGCCGTCGGCAATGGTTGCGATCAATGTTCGATAGTTGTAACTGCCAAAAGTGGCAACCACTGACTGCCTACGGCGTAGAGCTAAGGGCTGCCCGCAACCAACAGATGTGGTGGTGGCTAGGTGATGACCGTGGCAGGTAGCGACCACTATGAATGGGTTATGATGCCAAACCGAACATAACCTACTAAATATTGAGTCAACCCATTGTAGCCCATTTAATTAAGTGGACTGGACTGGGTAAAGGTCAACATTTTCTTGAATTGGATTGGTTAAACCAATAAAAATTCAATCCAACTTACACCCCTAGATAGAGGGTGTTGATAGTGTATAGCAAGAAAAAAGCCACCTTGTTAAGAGATTTGTGGTAACAGTACCAAAAGACTATGGTCATGGCGGCGACTTATTGACTTTTTTTATTGACATACGAAACCGTTATTAAAATGATCAAAATGATGAAACTGGCTAATTATGCAATGTTAAAGGACCAAGAATGCAAGAATTAGTTAAGGGACTAATTTAGCAACATGTTAATAGTTCAGGGACCACAAGGGAGCTTCTGGTTCTTGAGGATTGTGAAATGACTCTAGTGCCCTCGTGTGGGGTCCACAAACGGGTTTTTTTGGACAGAAATGGAGAAAGGGACCACGATGGAAAATGGCATAGTGTTTAAGGACTAATATGACAAAAAAAATTGTTTAAGGACTATATGGCAAAATGATATTTAAAAGGTCTAAATTGTACTGCTTTAACTCTTGTGCCTAAGACTCCATGCACAAGTACTATGAAGGACTTATTCCCATAGCTTGTTGTAATGTCATCTATAAATGTATCTCAAAGGTGTTGAGTACAAGGTTGAAAAAGGTTATGCCCAAGATCATATCACAAAGACAGTTAGCTTTTGTTACTAATATAAGCATTGCAGATAACATATTGTTAATGCAAGAATTAGTGAAAAATTATCACAAAGTTGGGGGCACTCCTAGATGTGTGATGAAAGTAGATTTGCGGAAGGCCTATGACACAGTTGGATGGGATTTTCTCCAAGCAATAATGGAATGCATGATGTTCCCTGCACAGTTTATAAGATGGTGCATGAAATGTGTTATTTTCAATAAATTTAAATAGTTGCATGGAAGGATTTTTTGCGAGTGCTAGAGGACTTAGACAAGGGGACCCTATCTCCCCTTATCTTTTTCTTCTGGTTATGGAGGCTTTCTCTGGCATGATGGATGTATACTCACAACATGAAGATTATCATTTTTATCCAAAATGTAAGGATCTGCAAATCAGGCATCTCTGTTTTGCTGATGACTTATTTCTGTTAGCTCAAGCTAAGGTGGAAACTATGATGGTTATCAGGCAAGCTTTAATGGAATTTGAGCAATTATCAGGTTTGTCACCAAACCTTAATAAAAGCTCTGTGTTCATAGCTGGAGTTGATCAGAATGTTGATATGCAATTGAGTGGAATTATTGGAATCTCTGCTGGACAACTTCCTATTACTTATCTTGGGGTTCCCTTAATATCAACTAAATTGCAGTATAATGATTGTAGGATTCTTGTAGAGAAGATTATCAAGAGAATATCATCTTGGTCTACAAAGTATCTTTCATATGCTGGAAGAGTGCAACTTGCAGCGTCTGTGCTTTTAAGTATGCAAATCTATTGGTGTAGTATCTTTATACTACCAAAGAAGATACTAAAGCAGATTGAAAGCAAAATAAGGGCTTTTATATGGCATGGGGATGATGTCAGATGCACTGGTGCAAAAGTTGCCTGGAAAAATGTTTGTTTACCAAAACAGGAAGGAGGTCTAGGGCTCAAAAGAATAGATCAATGGAACAAAGCAGCTATATGTAAGCATTTATGTGATTTGGCACATAAGAACGATACCTTGTGGGTTAAATGGTGTCATATTTTCATTATTAAAGGCAGGCACTTATGGACTTTTAAGCCCCCAACCATATTATCATGGTCGTGGTGTAAACTAGTAAAGCTAAGAGAGCTCTTCAAGCAATATGTTAGATACAAGGTAGGCAATGGGGAAAAAACATGGTTATGGTTGGACAGTTGGCTTCCAATTGGTGTGTTGACTGAAGTGTATGGACAGAGAATTGTGTATGATGCTGGATTGAGCATGAATGCAAAGGTCCAAGACATTATATAAAATGACACATGGAGACTACCTACACTCATATCACAGGCCCTTAATATTTTGAACTCTGTACTTGAAAGCATTCCAAGACCAAAGGTCCTAAACAAAGATGAAGTCATATGGACTTTAAACACAAGTGGGCAGTTTACTATAAAGTCTGCATATGAAGGTATTAGAACAAAAATTGTTGTAGCCCCCTGGTGGAAGCTATTGTGGTTCCCTGGCCACATTCCCAGGTGCTCATTGCTACTTTGGATGGTATGTCATCATGGACTAAGAACCAAAGCTAAGTTGAAAACTTGGAATATGATTCAGGAGGAAACTTGTGAGCTCTGTCATGCTTAACCAAAAGCTATAAGCCACTTATTTGTGCAATGTCCTTACTCAAAGGAGTTGTGGGAGTTGATATTGAGGAAACTGCAAGTGGATGGCAGATTCATATCATGGCAACAAGCTCTGCAATATGCTTGCCAACATTTCAGAGGTAAAAGTTTCAAGGCAAGGTTGTGTAAATTGTTAATGGCTTTTACTGTTTATGGAATCTGGCAAGTGAGGAATAACAGAATATTCAAGAAGCAAGCAACATCTATTCAAGGATGTTTGTATGTGATTCAACAATGGGTGAGGTTCATGGTTCATAGCTGGAAGAAAGCCCCTGCAAATCTTACAAACATTGAACTATGTGAGGCTTGGGAATAGATAAACAAATTCTTTTGTAATCAGTTGTGTAGATTAGTATAAAGGCTGGTTTGTGAGGTAGGAAAGAGGAGTACATAAGAGAGCTTACGTTCATATCATGTACATATGGAGTTTATGTTTGAAATAATACATGGGACCTTTCACCCAAAAAAAATATGACAAAAGGATTATAGTTGAGGGACCACCCTAGTAGTTGTCTCATGATAATAATAACAATAATAACCCGTGTGTTGAGCTTCGTATTACCCCAATCCAACAAGAAAAATGTAAAGATACATAGCAAATGATTGAAAATAAAATGGGAGAATAAACTATATATAAACTTATAACGAAATGAAAGGAGTGAGATTATGTTAGTAGAGAGAAAAACTAATGGAGAATATTGGACTTCTCTGAACATTAGAAAATACTCTGTATTTAATATTAAAGGGAATATATAGAGAAAAAGTTTTGACTAAATCTTAGGAATTAAAGGAATTGTAAAGATACAAATAAAATTTTCAAGTAGGATACGTTGACATATAAGAGAGAGAAATATAAAATATTTAATTGATTGAATTTTAAATGGCAAGAAGATATTCAAATCAAATTGAATAAGAGAGAGGGGGAGACAAAAAATGAATCTTAACTATTATTACAAAAGTGAGTAAATTCAAAATACTTTTAAAAATTCAAAATTAGAAAGTCCACATGGTGCGTTAAGAGAATGTCCAAGTAAACGATGACTGGATAACATTCTCTCAACTTCCTCTAACTCATTAATTACCGTCGAGGCATTTTGGTCAAAACCACCGTCCGTTAGATAATGTAGCGGGCGACGGTTTTTTTTTTTTAAATTAGATATGGTCCATCCATCCGCTATGGGTGGGTGGCCAGATCGCGCTGTCAACTTATTTATGTTGCCAGTGCCAGCAATGGATCACATCTCATATATATATAAATATGGAGCCGATCTCTATCTACCGGTGGAGAAAACATATCTGGCCCTCCACGTGTACTCGTGGATGGCCCAGATTTCACTTTTTTTTTTGCTGAAAAAGTGCTAACTGCCACTAAGACTAACGGTTAGCAAACTGGCCCAAAATGCCCCTCGCGAACCCCGATACAGTGCATTTTGCATTGACCACTAATCTTTGTAGCGGTTAAACGCCACAAAGAGTAGCGGTCAGCAGGGGTCCCACACACCCTAACCGCTACTCTTTGTAGCGATTAGACGGGATAACCCAATTCCCTACCCACTTTCTCTCTTCTTTTCACTCTCAATCTTTCTCTCTTTTTTTTCCTTTCACTCTCAACATCATCTTCGTCCTCCCAATTCATTCCTCCATAATCTTCACCATTTTTACCTTAACACAAACTCAACTCCTACGCTAGAAGATCGGTAAAGAATAGCTAGAAGATTGGACAAAATTTCTTGAATAGATCAACTTTGAAGCAAGTAAGGATTTCAAATTTTCTTCTATAAATCCATGCTGGTTTTATGAATTGTAGCTTCTTTAACTTTCAATTTATGTTTATTTTAGGTTTTGAACTGTGTTCTTACCATAAACTAAAATTAGGGTTTTTTTAGGGATTGAAATTAGTGATTGAATTAGTGACGTTTAGGTTTTGAAATTACGGTTTCCTTGAGATTCAAAATTAGGGCTTTTTTAGGGTTTCAAAATTGGGGCCTTTTAGCACTTCTAAATTGAGGGGTTTTTAGGGCTTCAAAATTAAGTGTTAACCCTTCGATTATTTAACCTAGGATTATATTTGATTTTGATGATAACTAACATTGATGATTATGTTGTCTAACATGCATTGAGTTGATGAAAAAAGAGGTACAATCTCATACTCATGCAAACGAACAATTAGACGAGCAAATCGATAAAAGACACTCAATGGAACGCATCAAAGATGGAATACTTCGATTGACTTGTACAATTATGTTAATTCCTTTCTTTGTAATGGTTTTATGAAGAGTGGGTAGTTGTATTTTACAACTGTGTCCCCATAATGGAGACGTGTCAGCGCCAGAGTCACTCTCAGTGTAACACCAAAAGGGTATTACACCAAAAGTGGTGTTCTTATTATATATAGTATCAATTACCAAATACACCCTTTAGTTATAAGTTTTTTGTCGATGTCATTCTTAAATTATAATTTTATTGAAGTTCATCCCTAAAATAAAATAACATAAGTGCTCCCACCAAAGCTCGTATCGATGACTGTGACCTAGAATTTGCCCATAGGTTTCCCTTGCATGCATAAACTTTTTCATTCTTTGAAAACAGGGAAACTGCATAGTTTGGAATACAGTCGACTACATTGGAATGCAGTCGACAGCAAGTTGGGCAGAAAGTTATTACAGTCGACTGCAATACTTCCAGTAGCCTATTACAGTTGACTGCATTGGAATACAGTCGACTACAATTGAATTTTCAACATCTACTTTGAGAATACAGTCGACTGCAATGGTGCAATACAATCGACTGTGTTTACCGTTTGGCGCATTAAATGCCCTACCAACCTCCAAACGGTCATATTAATTTCCACATCTATATAAACTTATTTTGGGCATAGTTTTGATTCATCAATTACATTCAAAGCCTTCTTATCTTGCATAAACTCAAAGCTCAAAGCAATTGTTCAATCTCTCTTAGTTTTCATTGTTTTCTCATCCAATTCAAGAGAGCATTTATTGTGAGCTAACATTTTAGAGATATACACTTTCATAAGTCATCATACACTCATCTCTCTTGTTAGAAAGCCTAAACTTGTACTCATCTACTTCTTGAGAGTGAATCTTTGTACACAATTCTTCATCTAAAGTTTCTTGTATCAAAGCTTGGGGTTGTCAAGCTTTGGATCTTTGGGATTGTCAAAGCTTGTTCTTGATGTGGGTATAGCATCAAGGGATTGTAAGAGGTTCGATCTTGACCCATAAGAAAGATCATTCTAGTGAATTCTAGGGCCTTTCAAGGGACTTCCTTGCAGGGGTGGACGTAGGCTTTAGGGTAATTCGAGCCGAACCATCTAAATCTCAAGCGTCAAGTATCTCTAAACCCTTCTCTCTTTACATTATTGTCTTATACTTTTGTTGAGATTGCTTAGCTTGCTTATTTGAGATATTGTGATTGTGGTTTGGTGTTTGAAGCTATCTAAGTGTTCATCATAGTTTCTCTAAGTTTGTTGTGATCTCTTGTTTATTTTTAAAGTTGTCTTAAAACCCTATTCACCCCCCCCCCCCCTATAGGGTTATTTTATTGGTTTCAAGTTGTCTTAAAACCCTCGGCTCTTGATATATTGGGTAACGCTAAGAGAGTTAATCAATCATGGCTTACGTTGGGGGAATAGAGGGTAGTTCTACCACTAGGTCTCCATTGTTTAATGGGACCATGGGACTAATTATAGTGTGTGGAAAGTTAAGATGAAAATCTACTTAGAGTCTCAAGACTATAAAAGGTGGGATATTGTTGAGAATGGCCCATTCGTTCTGACAAAGGTGGTTGACAAGGTTGAGGAGCCTAAATCCAAATTGGATTATAGTGATCATGATAAGAAAATGATTTGTATGAATGTTAAAGCGAAAAATTGTCTTATTTGTGCTTTAGACACTATTGAGCTCAATAGAGTCATTATGTGTAATTCCGCGAAGAGTTATTTGGGATACTCTACAAGTTACGCATGAAGGAACTTCACTTCTTAGAGATTCCAAAATGAACTTATTGTTTAGAGATTATGAGTTATTCCAAATTCTTCCAAATGAATCTGTTACAGACATGAATACTCGTTTCACTAACATTGTGAATCCTTTGCAGCAATTGGGCAAGGAATTCACTAATGGTGAGCTCGTAAGAAAAGTGATTAGGTCCTTACCAAGAGCTTGGGATGCAAAGATTACCGACATCCAAGAATCGAAGAATCTTAACATCTTTCCTCTTGATGAATTGATGTGCTCACTAATGATGCACGAAATGCAACTCAAATCTTTCGATCAAGAGGACGTCAAGAAGAAGCCTACATCAATTGCTCTTAAAGCTTCATCTTCAAACCTTGAGTCAAGTGATGATGAAGAAGAATTTGATGAAGAGGATGTCGCAATGATTGCAAAGAACTTCAAGAGTTCTTTAAATTTAGAAGGAATGGTGGGAGAAGACAACAAAATGCTAGCAACGAAGAGAAGCTTTGCTACAAATGCCACAAGCCGGGACACATGAAGATGGATTGTCCCATATACAAAAAGGAAAAGAAGGAAAGAAGAGATGTATGGGAAAGAGTTAAAAGGAGACAACTCTCTAAGAAAGAGAACAAAGAAAAGGAAAAAATAATGAATGCCGAACATACTCCAACATTGAGTGACTTCGATTCAAGTGATGAAGACAATGAGAAGAATGAACAAGCAAATGTGTGCTTTATGGAAAATGATGAGGTAAGCTCTTATTCCAGTAGTGATAGTGATAGTGAAAGCTTCAAAGATGCTTACGATAGCCTATATGAGAAATCCAAGAAAATTTTTAAGAAAAAAAAACTTTGTCAAAAAAATTCATTTAGGCTAATAAGCAAATTGAGAAGTTGAGAATGCAAAATAATGAGTTGCATGCCAAAAATTAATGCATTTCCAACCATTTATATGTGAAACATGTGAACAATGACTTGGTTGAATTAATTATTAGCATTCCTACCTCAAAACAAATCTCTTCCAAAACTTTGGCTTTAGAAAAATAAAATGAAGATTTAAAAGTTGAGATTTGTGATTTGAAAAAATGTCTTGAAAATTTTGTTGATGGTCAAAACAATTTGGATGTCATGCTTGGACGCCAAAGAATTGGCCTAAACAAAGGTGGTCTTGGATTAGATCTCTTGGTCTTGCCTCCTAAAAATTTTCAGCAACAAGCTAGGTTGAACACTCATACAAAACAACCAAAGAACTATTGCACACCATTTACACATTGTGGTTGGTGCAACAAGAAAGGGCATACGACTAATTATTGTCCTTATAGAATTGTTTATGTTAGAGGTAGAAAGAAAATGTGGGTTATGAAAGGTCAAGATTACAAATGAAAGACTAACACCCAATGACTCAAGAAAATATGGGTACCAAAAATCACTACTTGATTTGTGTTTATAGGTATGTCACAAAGCAAAATCTAGTAACAAGAAATGGATTCTTGATAGTGGATGCTCAAGACGACAACATATCTCTTTTCGCCTCGATTGATCTTAAAGAAGGAAGAAAGGTAACCTTTGGTGACAATGCACAAGGAAAAATAAAAGGTAAAGGTACTATTGGTAAGGAACCACATTCAATTGAGAATGTGTTATATGTTGAAGGTTTGGAGCATAATTTGCTAAGTATTAGTTAATTTAGTGATAAAGGCTTTAGAGTAATCTTTGAGGCTTCTCATTGTACTATACAATCTATGAAGAATAATGAAACTATTTTGGTAGGAAGTAGAGGTGATAATGTTTACTCCATACAATTAAATGATTTAGCTAACCAAGATGTCAAGTGTCTTAGCGCTATTAGTGAGACATCTTGGCTTTGGCATTGAAGACTTGGAGACATGCATATGGAGCATTTGAAGGATATTTCAAACAAAGAACTTGTGAGGGGACTCCCGACGATCAAGTTTGAGAAAGACAAAGTATGTGATGCATGTCAAACGGGTAAGCAAAATAAAGTCTCTCACAAACCGAAGAAAATGATATCTACTTCTAGACCTTTGCAATTACTTCATATGGATTTGTTTGGACCAATCTCTACTACTAGTCTTGGTGGTAAATCATATTGTTTTGTCATTGTTGATGACTATTCTCGCTACACTTGGACTTTCTTTTTTGCTACCAAAGATGAATCTCTATATGTGTTCACTTCATTTGCAAAACGTGTTCAAAATCAAAAAGGATATTTGATATCCTACATTCAAAGTGATCATGGTAGAGAATTTGAAAATTCATAAAAAGAAGCTTTGTGTAATGACTTTGGTATATCACATAATATTTCGGCTCCTAGAACTCCTCAACAAAATGGTGTTGCCGAAAGAAAGAATATGTCATTGCAAGAAGCGGCAAGAACAATGCTTAACGAATATGGTTTACCTAAGTAATTTTTGGCGGAGTCGATCAATTGTGCATGTTTTGTTCTTAATAGAGTTATCTTGCGATTTTTTAAAAAAAACCTCTAATGAGCTTTTTAATGATAAGAAATCTAAGGTGAGCTTTTTTAGAGTCTTTGGATGCAAATGCTTTATTTTAAATACTAAGGATCACCTTAGCAAATTTGATTCCAAAACCTATGAGGGAATTTTTCTTGGTTACTCTAATAATAGTATGGCATATAGAGTTTATAATAAAAGTACTTTGGTTGTAGTAGAATCCATAAATGTTTCTTTTGATGAGACTAATCCTTTTCTTCGGAGGACTAACATTGTTAATGTAGATGATATGGACAATGACATGAGAAATTTGGACATAAGTGAAACACTACAAGACAACCCCAAAGAAATTGTTCTAGAGGAGCAACAATTAAGCTCTCAAGGGGAGACAAGGAAGCAAGTAATGATGCTTCAAACTCGGACAACTCTCAAGCTTTACCAAAAGATTGGACTTACAAAAAGGATCCTCCAAGTAATCAAATCTTAGGTAATTTTTCGAGTGGGGTAAGAACTCGACACTCTCTTCAACATGTTAATTTAGCTTTTCTTTCCCAAATTGAACCCAAGAACTTCTTCGAAGCTCTACATCATGAATCTTGGATGCTTGCTATGCAAGAAGAGCTAGTTCAATTTGAAAGAAATCAAGTTGGACCCTTGTGCCTAAACCTCAAAACTTTAGGATTATAGGCACAAAATGGGTATTTAGAAACAAACTTGATGAATCCGAAGTCGTGGTTAAAAACAAGGCTAGATTAGTGGCCCAAGGTTATAACCAACAGGAAGGAATTGATTTTGATGAGACTTATGCACCGGTAGCTAGACTTGAATCTATTAGAATGCTATTAGCTTTTGCTTGCTATAAAGATTTTAAACTCTATCAAATGGATGTCAAGAGTGATTTTCTAAATGGTTTTATTTCGGAGGAGGTATATGTGGCTCAACCTCCCAGTTTTGAACATGAAAAATATCCAAACCATATTTTCAAGCTTAGCAAAACTCTTTATGGTTTAAAACGAGCTCTTAGAGCTTGGTATGAAAGGCTAAGTAGTTTTCTTTTTGAAAATGGTTTTTCAAAGGGAAAACTTGACACCACTATTTTTATAAAATCTAAGGGCAAGGACTTATTGTTGGTGCAAATCTATGTTGATGATATTATATTTGGTGCTACTAATGGATCCTTGTGCGAAGAGTTTACTTCTTGTATGAGTAAGGAGTTTGAAATGAGCATGATGGGAGAACTCAACTTCTTCCTTGGATTGCAAATCAAACAAAGCAAGGATGAAATCTTTATCAACCAAGCCAAATACACCAAAGGGCTACTCAAGAGATTTGACACGGAAGAATCAAATGCCTTTGACACTCCAATAAGCTCATCATTAAAGCTTGATAAAGATGAAAAGGGTAAGGATGTTGATATTAAGCGCTATCGAGGTATGATCGGATCATTCCTTTACCTTACGCAAGTAGACCCGATATAATGTTTAGTGTTTGTTTATGTGCTAGATTTCAAGCTTGTCCTAAGGAATCTCATTTGATTGCCGTCAAGAGAATCCTTAGATATCTTAAGGGCACTCACGATTTAGGGTTATGGTTTCCTAGAAACACTTCTTTTTTTGACCTAATTGGTTACTCCGACGCCGACTATGCCGGTTGTAAAACCGAGCAGAAAAGTACTAGTGGAGGTTGCCAATTCCTAAGTCACTCTCTTGTTTCTTGGAGTTCCAAAAAGCAAAACTCGGTTCCACTCTCTACCACCAAAGCCAAATATATGGCGGTTGATGCTTGTTGTGCACAAATTCTTTGAATGAAACAAACCCTTTTGGACTTTGGACTCAAGTATGATCACATACCTATCTTATGCGATAATACTAGTGCCATTGACTTGAGCAAAAATCCCATCCAACATTCACGCACAAAGCACATAGAAATCAAACCCCATTTTATCCGTGATCATGTGCAAAAAGGTGATCTTGTTCTAGATTTCGTGGACACAAATCACCAATTAGCGGATATCTTCACTAAATCTTTAGATTCGAAGAGGTTTACCATTCTTAGAAGAGAACTTGGCATGTCTTCACCTATGTAACTAAATGTTATATCTCGTGTGCATAATCATGCAAGTTGCACTTCTCATGCTTGGACATTATTTAATATGCTTAAAGCATGCTTTGGTTGATGTTTCTCTTTTCAAAATTATTGATTTTGTTGATATTCATTTTATCTCATTTGTTTAAATTGATTTGCACACACTTATATTGTTGCACATCTGATTCATTACGCTTCCTTCTTATGTGCTATTTTATTACACGTGCTTGGTACACCTTTTGATGGTTATTCAAGTACTTACGTTTTCTTGTTTGAATGCCCTTGTTGGCTATATTGATTATCCATGGATGGATACATATATTGATCACTTTCACACACACACACCCTTGATTTTTTTAATGATGTCAAAAGGGGGAGAAAAATTGTTGATTCATACTTGTGTGGATTTGGATTTGATATAAGTATATATTACTTGAGATAGGGGGCAGCCTATATTGCTTGAGATAGGGGCAGCTTATTGTCATGCTTCATTACCTTATGACCCCTTTATGGTTTATTATGATTGAAATTGAGATTGTCATGCTTCATTGCGTATACTATCGTATATATCTCATATTAATTGAATCAATGTTTGTCATCGTAAAAAAATGGGAGATTGTTAACCCTACGGTTATTTAACCTAGGATTATATTTGATTTTGATGATAACTAACATTGATGATTATGTTATCTGACATGCATTGAGTTGATGAAGAAATAGGTACAATTTCATACTCATGCAAACGGACAATTAGACGAGCAAATCGATCAAAGACACTCAACGGAACGCATCAAAGATGAAATACTTTGATTGACTTTTACAATGCTGTTAATTCCTTTCTTTGTAACTAGACATAAAGAGTTGATCGTATAGATGCCCGTGACCTAGAATTTGCACATAGGTTTCCCTTGCATGCATAAACTTTTTCATTCTTTGAAAACAGGGATAACTACATATTCTGGAATACAGTCGACTGCACTGGAATACACTCGACTACATTAGAATGCAGTCGACTGCAAATTGGGCAGAAAGTTGTTACATGCATTGTAATGCAGTCGACTGCAGTACTTCTAGTAGCCTATTACAGTCGACTGCATTGGAATACAGTCGACTGCAATTGGAAATTTTGAATTTCCAACGGCTACTTTTGGGAATACAGTCAACTGCAATGGCTGGCGCATTAAATACCCTACCAACCTCCAAACGGTCATATTAATTTCCACATCTATATAAACTCATTTTGGGCATAGTTTTGATTCATCAATTGCATTCAAAGCCTTCTTATCTTGCATAAACTCAAATCTCAAAGTAATTGTTCAATCTCTCTTAGTTTTCATTGTTTTTGTCACACCCCCCGGAAGGACAATGCAACGCTAAACCAGCTAGTTAACACATATACCTCAAAAGATAAACAGAGCTTTACTACAACCTCAAAAGAAACAGCGGAAGTATGCTTAAACATTACAGTCGTCCATAAGTGGAAAAACTGAACATAACATTATATTACAGACCACCTCTCTTCTATACAAGTACTACACTCCAAAATTAAAGAAGAAGAACTAAAACATTGCTCACCTAGCGTAATACTCTTGAGTCTCCCCGAGGTAATCCTCTTCGTCCTTTGGCAAATACTCTGACTCCGAACCTAGAAAAAAGTATCGGGAATGGGTCAGCCTAATGGCTCAATAGGGTATCCGGTGCTTTTAAGTCCAAACATGACTTGATCATATTATGTATAGTTAGTATGAACATGCAAGTCACTTGAACAGATGATACCTACGTACTTAAGAATAATTTAACATATCGAGTAACACATGCAAGCATCTGCTCACACTTGCCTTCAAAAGAAACGAGAATAACATATCGAGCAAGATTTGAAATCTTGTAGGACATACACGAGAATGACAAGCAAGACCTAAATATTAACTTGATCTCGCCAAGAATAACCAAACAGTACAAAAAAGTTCAAGACAAATATAAGCCAAGTACGAGAATATCAATATGCAAATATGCCCCTCATGCACAAGACAACCTTCCCTGAGTGCGAGAGACTTTTCGTATCGCAACCAACTGATGTAGCGGGTTCGATAGAAGAAGTCCAAAGTCATCACAGGCACGCCAATAATTCCTTTCGAGAAGTAGTACGCATAGCTAGTGTGTACTATCAGGACATGAACGAGAACGAGAGCCCTGACCGGATAACTTCCAACCCCGGCAAATAACACCCTCAACTCACTTTTTTCCTCCTCCTTCACGTGATATGCATAATCATGTACAGATGTCAACATGAATGTCATCAAGTACCTCAAAAGAGGTTTAATCCCCTATCGAGTCATATTTACCGTATTATCGACAATACATGCCAAACATGTAACCTAATCTCTAATGCACAAACTAATTCGGTAATCAAGCAAGAAATGATTTGAGGTTCTTCCTTAACTACCCTACTCCTATGTATACTTACATTATTATGTAGACATTTGAGTGTCCATTTAAGACCTGAAATTTTCCTAGTTATTCACCATTAAGCCCAACACGAAGGAACTACTAGTTTAGGTTACTTAATCTGCCCAGTATTTCAAATGGCAGCAGAAGTAGCCTGTACTCCGAAAATCATAACAATTTAATTACAAGGCCTCTACAGTCATACTCTATACTTATGAAAACTAGACTTAAATATATACATCCCAGTATTTTACTTGACATGAAAATATTATTTTAGGGTCATATTAAGCCCTTCCAAAGACAAACCTCAGAATCTGCCCAACAACAGTTTCACAAGATAGGTTCCAAGCCACGAATTTTAAACCATAGACATAGTACTTCAAATAATCTGAAATTTGGTATGTATACTTTAAACATGTATTAGTATAACATATAAAATAATCAGGTCCATATATCAACTAAAAGTATATCTTTCTAAGCTCCAAATTTACTCTAATTCCATGACTGTACAGTTTCACAGAACAGGTTCCAAGCCACGAATTTTAAACCATAGTAATAGTGCTTGAAATAATCTGAAATTGGGTGTGTATACTCTACACATGTATTAGTACAACATATAAAATAACCAAACCCATATCTCAACTAAAACCATACATTTCTAGGCACCAAAGTTATTTCATTTTCATGACTGTTTTGCAGGTTTTGAACATATCTCTCTCTTAAGACCATTACAAGCAAGTTTATAAGTATTTCACTACTCATAATATTTCTCTAATATGCTTTAAAACCTAAAAGAACAAGATAACCTACCTTAAAGAATTTTAGGCCAAGCCAATTCAAGAAGATTCTCTCCTTTGTTCTTCCTTTTCTTCTTCTCTTCCTCCCTTTCCCTCCTTTCTTTTCTTTCTCCTTATTTCTCTCTTTTTCTTCTCTTTGTTCTATTTTGACCGGGAGTTGGTCTTCTACCTCCACCTTCTCTTTTGTTTCTAAAGGTCTGTTTGATAAAACTTTTTTTTTGTGTTTGGTAACCCGGTTATTTGACTTTTTTTTGTGGTGGTTTGCGGTGGCGGTGGTGGGGCGTAGCGGTGGTCGACGCTGGTGGTGGCCGACGGTGGTCGCCGACAAGCGGCCCGCAGTTGTTGCCGGCGGTGGCTGCCGGAGGTGGCCTCCGGCCAGCGGTGGTGGTGGTGGGCGGTGGGTGCGTTGTGGTAGAGGTCTCAAAAAAAAATTTCAAAAGTGAAAAAAAAAAAAAAGAGTTTTTTCCTCTTTTTTTTTTTACTCTATAATTTAAAAAGTGGTTTTTTAAATTAAAAAAAAATGGTTACCAAACGCTCTTTTTTTTCCAATTTTTAAAACTGGAAAAAAGAGAGCAAACATAAGGAGTGTCAAACGTTACCTAAGAGTGTGTTTGGAACCATGGAATTGATGGGATTTCATTTCAAATTCTTAAATTTTGTTGTTTGGAACATTAAAAAAAGGAATTGGAATTGGATTTCATGGGATTTGACTGGATTTGTTTCTATAGTGTGAAATCCGATGAAAAATGGTCGGATTTCATGGAATTTCGATTTACTTGAATTAAAATTAATTATTTACCTATCTTACCCTTTTTTTCTGGATCTCTCCAATAATGAACCCACCACCACCATCTTCGTTGCCGCTACCGCAACACCACTTTTACTACCACCACCAACACCACTACTGCCACCGCCACCACTACTGTTGCCACCACCATCGTCGTCGCCGCCACTACTACCACCACTGCCACCACCACCACCACCACCACTACCACCGCCACACTACCACCGCCGCCATCACTACCACTAGCATTGCAGCCACAACCAATCTCGAACACTACTACCACCACCACCACCACCACTACAACCACCATCGCCACTGCATCCCTCACCTCTACCCCACCGCCATCGCCACCGCCACCAACAGTACTGCCACTACTGCCACCACCACCATCATTGCCACCACTACTACCACCACCGCCGCCACTGCATCCCCACCACTATCGCCACCGCCACCACCGCCAGTACTACCACAACTACCACGGTCGCCACCACTACCACCGCCAGCACCGCCACCACAACCACTGCCGCCGCCGCTGCCATTAATAATGCCACTACCACCACCGTCACCACCACCACAGCCACCACCACCACCACTATTGCCACCACCATTACTGCCACCATTGATGCCGCCATTACTGCCTTCACCCCCACCACCATCACCGCCACCACCACTACTACTGCCACCACAACCGTCGCCATCACTACTGTCGCCTCCGGCCGCCACCACTACTGCCACCACCGTCGCCACTACTGCCATTGACATCACTATTGGCGTCAGTTGATGACCTTTAGTTACACTTTGTTACACTTGACCACCCAACCACCGTCGATGTTGCTACACCGTGCAGTGCCGCCGCTGCCTCCACCACCATGTGCTGGCACTAGCACACTTGAAACCATTTACCGTAATTTATTTTTCATCGTAAATCAAGGATATAATTGTCTAAAAAATTATTACCTTTCCATTTCCTCTGTTCTCCAAACACAAAATTGAAATTCTGTTATTTGAATTCCCTTTCGTTCCAAACAAAAAGAAGTGAATTGAATTCCAAATCCAATTCCAATTCCAAATCTGAAATCCAAATCCCAAAAGAATTGGTTCCAAACGGGCCCTAAGTTATCCACTTAACTTCTCTTTCTATTTTTTTATTCTTTCCTTTGATTACTCACCACCAAACATAGGTGGCACACCAAAATGCTATTAATCCCACACCCCTTCACGTGACCACTTATAGCTAACTTAGGGTATTTTGAAATTGACCCCAAAGCTTTGCATAATTACTTTTTAACCCTAAAGTTTTACATAATTACATTTTGGACCCACAACTTAATTTCAATATTCATTTTATGTAGACAAATAATATAACACGATCATATTATTTCAATCAAAATTAAATATGTTTAATCTTAATAAAATGACTAGAAGCTAATTAAGATCAGGGCCTCACAGTTTTCTCATCCAATTCAAGAGAGCATTTATTGTGAGCTTACATTTGAGAGATATACACTTTCATAAGTCATCATACACTCATCTCTCTTGTTCTAAAGCTTAAACTTGTACTCATTTACTTCTTGAGAGTGAATCTTTGTACATAATTCTTCATCTAAAATTTCTTGTATCAAAGCTTGGGGTTGTCAAGCTTTGGCATTGTCAAAGCTTGTTCTTGAAGTGGGTATATCATCAAGGAATTGTAAGAGGTTCGATCTTGACCCGTAAGAAAGATCATGAAACAAAAAAGATAACCCTAGAAGGGGGGTGAATAGGATTTTAAGACTACTTTAAAAATTAACAAACAACAAACCACAATCTCAATAACTTAAATAAGCAAACAACCAATCTCAACACAAATGTAAAACGATAATGTAAAGAAAGAAGGGTTTAGAGATACTTGAGAAAGAGATTTAAATTGTTGGGCTTGATATACCCTCAAGCCTGCGTCCACCCCTTCAAGGAAGTCCCTTGAAAGGCCCTAGAATCCACTAGTATGATCTTCCTTACGGGTCAAGATCGAAACTCTTACAATCCCTTGATGCTATGCCCACATCAAGAACAAGCTTTGACAACCCCAAAGCTTCAAAGCTTGACAACCCCAAGCTTTGATATAAGAACCTTTAGATGAAGAATTGTGTACAAGATTTCACTCTCAATAAGTAGATGAGTACAAGTTTAAGCACTAGAACAAGAGAGATGAGTGTATGATGACTTATGAAAGTGTATATCTCTCAAATGTAAGCTCACAATAAATGTTGTTTTGAAATGGATGAGAAATCAATGAAAACCAAGAGAGATTGGACAATTGCTTTGATCTTTGAGAATTATGAAAGATAAGAGAGCTTTGAATGCAATTGATGAATCAAAACAATGCCCAAGGAGAGTATTTATAGAGGTGGGAATAAATATGACCGTTTGGAGTTAGGTGGAGCATTAAATGCGCCAAACGGTAAATGCAGTCGACTGTAATGTCCCATTGCAGTCGACTGTATTCCCAAAGTAGCCGTTGAAAATTCAAATTTCCAATTTGCAGTCAACTGTAATCCAATGCAGTCGACTGTAATAGGCTACTGGAAGTATTGCAATCTACTGCATTCCAATGCAGTCGATTGTAATACCTCACTGCCCAACTTGCAGTCGACTACAATCCAATGCAGTCAACTGCATTCCAGAAAATGCAGTTTCCTAGTTTTTAAAGAATGAAAAACTTTTATGCATGCAATGGAAACCTATGGGCAAGTTCTAGGTATACAGTCATCGTAACGATCATCTCTCTACGTCTAGTTTACAAAGAAGGAAATAAAGCGTTGTAAAATTCAATCGACGAATTCCTTCTTTGATGCGTTCCGTTGAGAGTCTTTGACCGTGTTGCTTGTCTAATAGTCCGTTTGCATGAGTATGAGATTGTTCCTATTGCTTCATCAACTCAATGCATGTTAGACAACATAAACATCAATGTTAGTTATCATCAAAACCAAATATAATCCTAGGTTAAATAACTGTAGGTTTAACAGATCATTCTAGTGGATTCTAGGGCCTTTCAAGAGACTTCCTTGAAGGGGTGGACGTAGGCTTGAGGGTAATTCGAGCCGAACCATCTAAATCTCAAGCGTCAAGTATCTCTAAACCCTTCTCTCTTTACATTATTGTCTTATACTTTTGTTGAGATTGGTTAGCTTGCTTATTTGAGATATTGTGATTATGGTTTGGTGTTTGAAGCTATCTAAGTGTTCATCATAGTTTCTCTAAGTTTGTTGTGATCTCTTGTTTATTTTTAAAGTAGTCTTAGAACCCTATTCCCCCCCCCCCCCCCTCCTCTAGGGTTATTTTATTGGTTTCAGTAGGGATTTGAGATTTTTTTGGGTATTCAAATGTTGGTGTTTTTATGGTTTAAAAATTGGGATGTAATTTTGGGTATTGATTTTAAATTATGTGTTCTTGTTTTAGATTTGGGATGTAAATAGAATGCACGCTAAGTTGGTTTATAATTATATTTTTTTCTAAAAGATATGGAGTTTAACCCCGGACCTTACGATCCATCAATCATATACGATGATGATGACCACGTCGCGAGGGACATATTTGAAGGTATGGAAATGGGTGTTTTGAAATCAATTCAAAACACAAGTCACCTCCAAGAGTGGATACTAAATGAGGAACAACAGCATTTATTAAAGCGTCAGGGTTTTTCTTTGTTCATTGTCCTTCATCATTGGTCTCGGCACGACGAGTGCCTTATATCCACTCTAGTTGAGTGATGGAGGAGCGAGGCGAACGCATTTCCCTTTCGGTTTGGTGAAATGACTGTTACATTAGAGGACGTCGGCTTTATACTTGGACTCCCATGTTATGGCAGACCCATTACTTCGAGTAGGGCATCTGCAACGGTAGCTCAGTTTGCTAGGCAATATTTTTCGGGAATTCCGTCAGAAGCCATTACATCAAATGGCATCAAGCTTACGTGACTGAGAGGGGCAGTATCGCGTGCTACCTAATGAATACACTCCTCATGATGTGGAGACGTACACAAAGGCATTCTTGTTGTACATTATTGGAGCTGTATTACTTCCGAAGCATGAAAACACAGTGCATCCGAAGTATATTGTGTTCTTGGATGACCTTGAGGAGGTTCAGTCATATTCGTGGGGTTCAGCTGTACTTGCGTACCTATAACGAGCACTGCGTAAAGCCACGGGAAAGGGTGCCAAGTATATTGCCGCCTGTCTGACTCTATTACAGGTATGCGTATTTATATTCTTGGTTGGCGTGTCAATATGTTCTTGATTACTTACTAGTTTCATACAATGTTTGACTTCACAGATTTGGTCTTATGAAAGGCTACCCACGGGTCGTCCACGGCCATAAGATGATTCTGAAGAGACGTGGCCTAGGTTATTGGCCAGGGAGTACGGCTTCCCACATACGCCCAATCAAAAGAGAAGAGTAGACACCCATCACCATCTGAAGTTCTATCGGGGGGGGAGCTAGAATATTAGAGGCATCGCCGGTGAAGTGGTAGCCTTACTCCAAGGTGATACAATGGTTGGATCAGTGGAGTTGGCAACTTCCTGTGTCATATGTGCTGGCAGGTTTGGTTAGGGTGTTGCTCATTCATTTTGACACATGTGAGTTCCAAATGTCCGATCGCACAATGAGGCAAGTTGGATGTCTACTAGGGATACAAAAACCCGTTATAGACATGCGGCCATATAGGAGAGGCCGAGGGCTGAACTTCGACCAACCTGATGCCTTGGATGTGTTGTGCCCGACGAGGAACAACAATGGAATACATGGCAAGATACATACGATAGCCTTGTATCGATGAAGAACCTTGGCACTAGTATCGAATGGTTTCTCAGGGTGACGCGCACGAGGGTAAATCACCCTTCCCAAGCAAAGAGCTACAAGCCATGTGCGATTATCGACCAGTTTTGGGCGTTGAACATTGTAAGTCATTTTCTTCTACTATAATTTTTATTTTTATTGTTGTCAACCATGCTTGAAATGTGTCTGGTTATTCATATTTTCCATTCATGTTTTTTAGGTTGACATGGGAACTGGAGGAGTTTGATTGGTTTGTGGTGCATGCCCCTGACAATATCAAGAAGTCCATTAAGAGATACAAGATTGAAGTTCGCAACTTTAATAATGTGTACCAGGGTTACCAGGGGGAGCCTTTTGTTGGCTTGCCAGTTAACGCGTACGGTTCTCAGCCCCAGAGTTAGGTGACTCAAGTAACTCGCCAGGAGCGCCCACTGATCCGATCCGAGAAAAGAAAACCGACAAAGGCATTGAGGCCGGCCAAGCGAGATTGGATTGACGAGCATTACTTCGTGCCTGAGCCAAGGGCTAAAACAAACTTCCATATTTCGAATGTGGCCGATTCATATTACATAGTTCACGAGGATATCAGAAGGTTGGCGTCGGATACAGATCTTGCGAATTTTGTCATGGATGCCTACACGGATCTGCTTCGGATTAGAGAGCAACAGTATAACCCCTGCAGAGCTGTGAAGATGATGTACCCCTCTCATTTCATGTTTCTCGTGCTGGACAACATGAATAGTTTGACAGAATGGAGGAAGAAGAGAGGAAGAACAAGGGGGCATGGATACCCTCACCAAACTTGTAGGGCATGTTGAGGTCGGACAATCAATGTCATGCATCTGAGGCGAATATGATCATGATACCTCATATACATGCGAGCCGCTTCTTTTATTGGTTATGTATCCTATGAGAAAAATGGTCCACATATATGATAGCCTGAGGGAGGACGGTCCTGGTCAGCATCTGAAGGAGATGTACAAAAAGTACATCAATGCAGTGGTTAGTCAAGAATTCAGAATTAATTTTGCATTATGTCATATTTGAATCGTTGTTGATGTTTGTTATGCTTTTTGCAGACTACTATCATTCCACTAGCGATACGTCACCATTTGGGAGAGGCCATCACGAGCAATCCTAGAATGGATCCTTGGACGGTCGAAATGATACAAGACCGGCCAAAGTAGTATAACAGTCATGATTGCAGTGTTTAAAGTACATGGACTACTTAGCTCGTGCGGAGGATCTCGAATCTACGACTTGGCCTCGGAGGGATGCCCTGACATTTAGATATAGAATAGCTTGGGAGCTCAAAAAGGGTGTAGCTAGACGTGTACCTTATTATTATTGATGTAATTGACACTACGAAGTGTATATGAAAGTCTTTTTCCACGTTAAATTGTTTGATTATTGAATTATCTTGATAAATGTTGAATTGTTGGATTGTTGAATTATTTATTGGCTTGTTTGATTATTGGGTTGTTGGAGGGAATTCACTTCTAGTTTGACAATTGTTGTTAGAATTGTAAGATGTATTATCTTGAGATTTGTATTGGATTGTTGGATGGAATGTGCATATTTGTTTTGGCATAAAATGAGAAAGAGAGGGAGTTGTTGGAGGGGGTATTGTATGTGACCACTACTCTTAGGAGCCATGACCAGCATCCCTAACCGCTACTGTCTCTAGAAGTTAGAGATGTTGAGAGGCCTCCCTAACCGCCAGTCTTTGTAGCGGTTAGGGACATTTCTCAACATCTCTAACCGCTAGTCACAGAAGCGGTTAGTCTCTTATTTTTTCCCCTCCCATTTTTTCCTCTTCATCTTGCTCTCTCTCTCTCTTTTTTGTGTGGATTGCAGTGAAAATTGAAAAAAAATAATTGGTTTTTCGTGTTGCCCCTTCTTGGGCACACTTTAGGGCCAGTTTCCTATATTTCGATGAAAACTTTTTTTTTCAGGCTTTTTACACTTTTGGCACACTAATTAGCCCTTTTTTGGGATTGCAATGGAAATTGATATTTTTTTTTTTTTGTTTTTCAATGTCGCCCCTTCTCGGGCACACTTTAGGACCGGTTTCATAGCTTTCGGTGAATTTTTTTTTTGTTTCTTCATGCTTTTTACACTTTGGGCACACTAATTAGCCATTTTTTGTGGATTTCAGTGGAAATTGATTTTTTTTTTTTTTAGTGTCGCTCTCGGGCACACTTTAGCAATGGCACACTTACGCAATAAAGGTTAAAATTAAGGTTCAACACACCAAATCTCAAATTGTGCAGTAAAGGTTAACAATTAAAGTTCAAATTAAACATTAACCCTAAAACTCTTTTTTATCATCGTCCTTCTCGTGCAGACTGTCGGGTTCTATACCCAACACTTTGTAGTGGTTTCTCTTTTCATGATCAGTCATTTTATTACACAAATGCACACTTTCGAAGTCACTTCTGACCCGTTGCATCTCAATCAGACTCTTCATACGTATTGCTCGTTTTCGCCCTTTTATTTGAGAAATAATTGGATAAAAAATATATTCATCGTCACCTTGCAGACTGCCTCTGTCAACAACCGGCTGTGAAGCAATGACCGAAGCTCGAGTGATTTTAGAGGCTGGAGTCATTCGAGTAGGTGGAGTGTCTAGTATTGTCACCTAAACTGTGCAAGATTAGTCTTATCCCTTACGTCTGCATCAACTAGATACTTGTACCCATCCATTGTTGACGCAGCATCCAACAATAAACCATTCATGATGTTACAGAGGTGACTATATCGCAGTGTCTCAGATTGCTTGAAATCAACCGTAACATGTGGCACATAAGGTATGTGACCATGTATTCTATTGGCTTGCTTCGTCCATCGACCTAAGATATACTTTTTCAGAATTTTACGGGCATTCTTCGCGCTAAAAAACTTTAGCGCGTGTCGACAAAGTATACTCTTATGTTAAAACAGTTGATAGTTGCAATTAACAAATCTGGTATCTAAACAAACTGATACGGTGAAATGAATTATATATATATATATATATATATATATATATATATATATATATATATATATATATGAAGCTGATCCGTTGACCGCGCGGGCAACTGGGGATAAGTTGTTTGCGCGATTTGGCTGTCCACACACGATCTGTGGACGGTCCAGATGCATTTTTTTTTAACTCCATCCGCCACATAATGTAGCGGACGATTTTTTTACAAAAATACCCTCAAGCAGTAGAATACAGTGAGCGTCCACTTCATTATGTAGCGGACAAATATGGAAGTATTCTCTTTCTCTCTCCATTCTCATTAATGTCTTCTGACTTTTTCTCTTTCTCTCTTTTTTCTCTCACTAATTTTTGTTCTCTCTCTCCTCCTCCTCCGCCTCTCTTCTCTCTCTCCCTCCCTCCCCCTGCACAAGATATTTGCGGCCATAGCAATGGGAATTGCTCTTCTCAGGAAAATGGGTATGTGACCATCCGCGGCCATAGCAATGGATATGTGACCAGAAAAGGCTTTGATTGTGGCTTATCGTTGGTCGATGCTTTGTTAAATCTACATGCAAAAAACCCATTCTTTAAATGCCCGGCAAAAATGTTTAGGATGATGAGAGAGAAAGATGTGATCTCCTGGGCGTCTGTTATTTCTTGTTATGCTCACAATGGAGCTCCGAGTAAAGCACTAGAGCTGTTTAACCAAATGATCCATAACATATTTGAACCCAATTCAGTTTTAATTATTAGTGCTTTATAAGCTTGTGAAACAACTTGTGATTTAGACGAGGGTAAGAAGATTCATGAACTTGCTGTGTGGTCAGGATTTGAGTTGGATATCATGGTTTCTACGGCGCTTATTGATATGTACATGAGTTGTTCTTCCCCCGATGAAGCAGTTGAGCTCTTTCAGAGAGTGCCCAAGAAAGATGCAGTTTATTGGGCTGTGTTGCTATGTGGATGTGTTCAGAATGGAATGGCACACAAGTCAATGGAAGTATTCTGCAATATGTTGTCAAGTGAAATCCAACTGGATGTTGTTATTATGGTGAAAATCCTCACAGCTTGTTCAGAATCAGGAGTTCTTCAACAAGCTTTGTGCCTCCATTGCCGTGTGGTCAGAAATGGCTTTGATAGTAACGCTTATGTTGGGGCGTCGCTGATAGAATCGTACTCAAAATGTGGTAGCTTGAATAATGCAGTCAAAGTTTTTAAAGATAAGAATGATAGAGATGTTGTTTGGAGCTTAATGATTGCAGGTTATGGAATTCATGGACGAGGGAGAGAAGCACTAGAGATATTTGGGCGGAGAAGGAGGAGGATGAGAGAGAAAACAAAAAGTGGTGAGAGAAAAGAGAGAGAAAGAGAAAAAGTCAGAACATATTAATGAGAAGGGAGAGAAAGAGAAGACTACTGCCTGCCTTATTTGTCCGCTACATAATGTAGCGGACGAGCACTGTACTGTACTGCTTGAGGGTATTTTTGTCAAAAAATCATCCGATACATTATGTGGCGGACGGACTTAAAAACACAAAAAAAAAAAGATCTAGACCGTCCACAGATCGCACGTGGACGGCCAGGTCATGCGAGCTAAGTCCAGATCTCGTGGGCAACTTAGCCCAAGTTGCCCGCGCGGTCAACGGATCTCCCTATATATATATATATATATATATATATATATATATATATATATATATATATATATATATATATGGGAGCTGATCCGTTGAGAGCGCTAGCAAACTGGGTTAAGTTACTAGCGCGATCTGGTCGTCCACGTGCGATCTGTGGACGGCCCAGATCTTTTTTTTGCTTTTTTTTAAGTTTGTCTGCCACATTATGTAGCGGACGGTATTTTTGACAAATATACCCCTCAATCCCAATTACATCTGTCTGCCACATTATGTAGCGGGCTGTATTTTTGAAAAATATACCCCTCAATCCCAATTACATATGTCCGCTACATTATGTAGCGGACTATTTTACTTTCTCGAAAAGAGACATCCGTGTTGTCAGCTCTGGAAAAGAGACAACCAACTTTTATTTTCACTTTCCCCCTCATCTCTCATGTTCTCTCTTCTGGATGAGCTCCTTCAAGACGGTGGTTCCCTCGGGGTAGTTGGACAGCACCTCCCGTGTCCGGCGATCGAGGGCACAGCCATCTTTCCCCCTCATCTCTCATCTTCTCTCTCTCCATTGTGAGCGTGCGAGTGGCGATCGAGGCACAACCAGACCGTGGTGGCGCCGGCGTCGTCGGCGTTTTGGATGAGCTCCTTCAAGACAGTGGTTTCCTCGGGGTAGTTGGACAGCACTTCCCATATCCGGTGTGTCATGTCGACCTTCTGGCCAAAATCTTCCAACAGGAAGGACTCCGGCGGGGATCCCGGCGACAGGGATTCCATGTTAACCGGCGAGGAGGGGAGTCGATGGTGTCAATCCATGTTTGGAGTCACCGATGTTTATGCTTTCTCTGTGTTTTTTTTTCTCTCATTTTTGTCCAATTGATGCGAAATGCGCAATGGGAAGGCACGGGGCGATGATTCCTAAGGCCGACTTCCAAA
This sequence comes from Escallonia rubra, assembly GCA_033065855.1. Taxonomy (NCBI): domain Eukaryota; kingdom Viridiplantae; phylum Streptophyta; class Magnoliopsida; order Escalloniales; family Escalloniaceae; genus Escallonia; species Escallonia rubra. The sequence goes on from JAVXUO010000647.1 coordinate 136,215, forward strand.
CGGCTCAAGATCAATAGCTTGAGCTCCTTTACCAGTTCACTGCTCTCGAGTGATTGTCTGCTGATGCTGAAAGAGTGCAAGAGATGTAGTTTTCCATAGCTGAAACAAAAGGACGGGTATGAAAAATTTGTACCGATCGAGCAGATATATGGAGGTTTTTCTTGGGAAGATGACTCTTCCAATTTTCCGTCCTTGGAGTTGAAGAGGAAGATTGAGATGGGTTTCGGGAAGTGTGCATAGACATAAATAGTCTGAATCTTGAACTAGTAAACGCAAAAGTATGAACCTTGGAATGGGCTGTGTTCGATTAATATTTCGTCTACTACTCTTGTTCGCTACATAATGTAGAGGACAACTGTATTACTTATTTTTTGGACAAAAACACCAGCTTGGCATCAAACAACTTCAGTTCCATTGATAACAACCTTCAGATCCTCTGTTCCCTTTCCCTCACCACAAACCCAACAGCCGTATGGAATCAAATCTTGAACTTATATAGATAACCCAGATTACAAAACTTGAGGGTTATCTTTATCAAATAATTTTCTAATATAAACTATTAGAAAATTTACGATAGAAAGGAGATTTGATTCCATACTTTATATTACGAGAAAAGAGAGAGAGAGAACTTAGAAAATTGGAGAGAATTTCTTTTCCCTGGGACTCCCAAAATGACTACTTCTCCAGTTCTTTCTTCTTTAACCGGGAGACCACCTTAATGGAATAAAGCTTCAATTCATCTGTCTGCTCTGCTCTCATCCAGCAAGCTCTCATTCTCATTTTATGGTGAAATTTGAGAAATTCTTAGTAGTAATATATGGTTCCATCAAAAGAGAGAAAGCCAGTTTCTCTGAGCTAGGATCACATGTCCGGAAAGGAAAGAGAGTAAAGTCAAAAGGTGACAGAAAAATGATGACGAAAGGAGAGAGAAACAACTTAGAAAATTGGAGAGACAGGCCAGAGAAAGATACTAAAGTCAGAAATGTGACAGAAAAATGATGACAAAAGGAGAGAGAAAGAGAAAAGAAGGTCAGAATATCTTGTACTGCCTTTGTCCGCTACATGATATAGCGGATGAAAAATAGGGTATTTTTTGTCAAAAAATCGTCCGCTACATAATGTAGCGGACATCAAACATGTTAAAAAATTAATCAGACAAAGGAGAGAGAAAGGGTCAGAAAATAGCGGATGGAAAAGAGGGTATTTTTGTCAAAAATATCATCCGCTACATAATGTGGCGGACAGACTTAAAAAAAACGCAAAAAAAAGATCTGGGTCGTCCACAGATCGCACGTGGACGGCCAGATCGCGCTAGCAACTTAACCTAGTTTGCTAGCGCTCTCAACGGATCAGCTCCCTATATATATATATATAACATCTCGTATTGTTTTAGATGCACTCTTTCAATACTTAGTGACATGAATAAGCACAGTAACCAAAAGAGAAACAGGGTGAGGGATTGCCTATCTATCAAAAGCTTAGTGGTTGTCTGAAAAAACATACCAAAGTGTTAACATGGACTCTCTCCGGAGAGCGAATGAAGCTTCTCTTGTACGGGGTACTTGAATACTCCCTCTACCGAGTACGTATAGGGCTGTCAGTAATTCAAATTATAAGCAATACAATATAGCAGGAACACGCTATAAACTATTACTCCTTCCGTCCCTTTTTAAGTGATCTCAATTTCTTTTTTGGGCCGTCCCACAAAAAGTGATAACTTCTAAAGTATGAAAGATTCTGTAGATGTTTTTACATATTTACCTTTTTTATACTTTTTTATTATATTTCTCTCACCACATTTAATTCTCTACTAACTCATTTTCTCTCTCATGGCCCACCACTTTACACTTTTTTATTCTATTTCTCTCTCCACATTTAATACTCTACCAACTAATTTTTTCTCTCATGGCTCACTTTTTTCCCCATTCTCTCTAAAGGATAAAATGGAAAAGACACGCAATATATAACATAAATCCTTAATATACGTGTAAAAAAATATCACTTAAAAAGGGACGGAGGAAGTACATGTTATCTAACCAATTGCATTAGAGAGGAAATAAGAGTAGAGCAGAAAGTTATGTTTTCAGGCTATGAGTCACCGTGAGTAATTGTTACAGTGAATCAGTCAAAACCCACTCGTAAAGAATGACATACAAATACTTTTTTTCACTTTTGGAGGAGCTCTCTTCGAGAGAGCAAAAATCTCTCGCTTTCTGCTACAGCTCGAATCTTCTCCGTTTCTGTCGCCACCGTCGGTTTTTCGGCGGTGGTGATAAAGTAGTCTAGTTGATGTATAGTTAAAGGTCGTGAGGGATCTTGGCGGCGAAGGTGAGCTGGACGGCGTTGTTGCCGAATTGCTATCCATCCGATTGTTTCTCCTTGTTTTTTCCAGCGCCGGTCGTGGGTTGGGGTTTGATACATAAGAGATATGTTGGAATCCTTAGGGAGCTCTTTGACTGGTTAGTGATGAGCTTAGGGGTTAGTTATCCGTTAGGGGGTTTACATGTCGCTGGCGGAGTTTGTGGGTGTTGTGCGGCCATGGGTTGGAGAAGGTGAGGTGAGTTTAGGTCAAGGTTTTCATCTAGGGCTTATCCCCCCCCCCCCCCCCCCTTTGATCTAGAAAGGTTGGTGGTTTCATTTTCAGGTGGTTGTGGTTACGTCGTTGACGAGTCTCGGTAGGGCTTCGATGGTTGCGTTTGACGGAGGTTTGTTGCCGATGGGTCAAGATGGGGCTTCAGTGGTTGCGTTGCTGTCGGGTCTCGGTGGGGCTTCGGTGGTTGTGTTTGAAAGAGGTTGTCGTTGGTGGTGACTGGAAAGGTTTGTTGCCGGTGAAATGGGTGGCTTCAGTGGGATTTTTTCTATTGGGTCCAGGTGGTTGGTCGGGGGTTGAGGAGCTTCTTCTAGCGTTTTTGCTTCGGGGATTCTGCTATCGTCGAGAGGTTTTCGGCAGAAAGGGATGGCCGAAATGGTGGTTCCCGACGCCGGAGCAGTGCACGAGGATCGACGACCGATTGCAGTGGCGGAACACGTCTGGAGCAGGGATTGCGGCTACCTGTTTGCTGGAGTCTTGTGATTGGTTTATTTTGCTTAGTATTTATCTTGTTTTTTAGGCTTATAGTTATCCTATTTTGGTTTTTAATTAGCATTATCTTGTTTTATTTGTTTGTTTAGATGGTTAGTTTGTTTTTATCTTAATTTTCTTTTAGTTGCTCCTTTGGATGGGATTGTCATTCATCTAGTTTGTTTTTCTTTTTGGTTACCCTATGTATATTCGGTCTCAAAACAAATCCTGGTATATATTTTTAACTTCTACCAAAAAAAAAAAATGTTATGAGTCACCACGTGGGGATGAGCCCGAAAGGTCAACTTGATAACAAAGTAAAAGTAGGCCAACTAAAGGTAGAGCAGAAAGTTATGTTTTCAGGCTATAAGGTCAACTCGATAACAAAGTAAAAATAGGCCAACACAACCCGTCTACGGATCTGGTATTGATGAGAAGGATGCAAAGGTGTTCTTGGGTCATGGTTGGGAACCAAGGATGATGCTACTAGGCCTGAAAGCTAATGTCAACAACTCTACCGTCATTTCCTCGTTAAACAATAGCTAAACCAGCAAGTAGCAACCTCCCCGTTGTTAGCGTCTTTCATCCCAACCTTAAGAGGTTGCTGACCAACTAAAAGGCTCGAAACCACAGGCATCACCCATCACAAGAAACTGCAGCATATCCCTCATCTCAATCTGAACTTTTTTTAATCAACTAAGGTACCAATGTTCGTATAATACATCACTATACCAACTAATTTTTTTGCTGATACACCTAGACAATATAAATACACGGCCAACTCCTCAAAATCTACTGTTCATCAAGTGTTCAGCCTTGCAATTTTCTACTTAAACAGGGTGAGTTAAAGTCATGCATGTTCAGGATAACCATCAACCTTGCTCTTTGTAAGGAGTCCATATCAATTTGCTGACATCAACCTCAAGGCCACCACGGCCTGCAGCTTTCAGATGGCGATCCAATACCTTTGGATCTGCACAAATAACATGCTGCCCCTTCCGGTACTGGATCAATTCTAAACCCTGAAGGGTCGCCAAAATATCTTCTGCCTTGATTGCTGTCATGTCACTAAGCTCCTGTACCCAAATATGACCAATTAGAGGGGGAAGGAGTAATAACCACAAAGAAGAAAAACGGCAGGGAAAAAGGAAATCTTCCTAGAAAAAAGGAATTTCTGCTTCCTTTCAACCTTCCGATCAGGTAAAACCTATTTCTCGATTCAATAGCAGCCCAAGAGGACCCACATCAAAGAGAGATGTAAAAAGCAGGCCCAGTCATTAAGTTGGCAATTGATGTCAAAAAGTACCAACACTACTTTTCCTTTCAAAGATGTTGCAAGCAATAGTCAGTGTCCCTTTCCATTTCTACGATACTTAAAATGAATAATAAAACCCAATTTTAGTGACCGGTAGAAACTCCAAATCATGTAGAGCTCTACAGGGAGCAAAGGATTATACGAGGCGATGGAAAACAAAGAACACGAAACACAGTAAACAAAAGCAAGCTCAATATTCCATCAGGAGTTCTTCAACGTAGCATTCCTGTTTGGCTATTCGTTGTTCACTAAAACAAGTTATGAGCCTTGCTTCATGCACATCTACATACATGAAGCCTCGCTGGTAGGTTTATTCTGAAATCCTACCAACTGGGGAGCAAAATTTTTATCACAACATCTATAGTCCTGTCTATAATGCATAAAAACTAGCAGGGAAACCAGCCCGGATGTCCCATCACAACTCAAAAAGAAAAAAAAAATATTCAAGAGTGGAAGGAGCTGTTGGCCCACGTCAGATTAAAAACACACCTTAATGGAGATGTTGCCCTTGTGCTTTTTCAGAATATCTAAAAGAACCCGTGTCCAGTATCCCCGGTAGCTCAAGAGTCCTAAATCAGAAAGAGGTCTTTCAGGGGTGCCGACTTTGCCTTCTTTCTTGGAAAGTTCATAGGCTGCATTATGTTCAAAAATTGGGTGAGAACTTATATTCACAGAATAATCAAACAGAACAAAAGGTATAACAATCAATAATTTTCCCCCTTCTTGCAACAATGCCCCTGTAACCCCTCTCATTCGTTGCACCTCTTGGCTCGGCCAATATGGATGTCAATGGTTAACTTTCCAACAAACAGATATAACCAACAAAAACAAATCTTGTGAGTTAACCCTCCAGTAACATGATTGACCCCTGTAACCCCTCTCATTCGCACCTCTTAGTTCGGCCAATGTCAATGAATTATGATGGTTAACTTTCCGAATAACAGCTATAACCAACAAAAAGTAAAACTTGAAGTTGACACGCCAGTAACATAATGTCATATTTATCCATTTCTAAGGTAAGCTTAAGGTCATCTATAGTAGATGATGAGCAAGAAGATGGTGCAAAAGGTAACTTCCAAAAGGAAAGTCCCGTGATAATAGTCTGGAACCAAGATTTTAAATTAGCTTTGTCCTTTCTTCATATCCTATTTTGGATTGCAAATATGATAAAAATAAATAAATCCTCACTAACCCAATAACTCTTTGATAAAATCCAAGATATTTTGTCCTTCAATGACAATAAACCATGTCACAAACACACACACACAGAGAGAGAGAGAGTGTGTCATTTTTATGCACCTCAAACAGTAACCAGACAAGATAGACATATGGCAACGCTTATCGTCAACAGTAGAATGAAGGTGAAAAAAAATATACGAAGAACTCAGAAGGAAGGGAGCATACAAAATGCAATCAGGAATTTCCCATAGCCTTTTCGCTGATAGGGAGGAAGAGTGAGAATGCAGGCTAAGTTATAAGACTCCTCTGAATGCTTTTCCTGCATTGCATAAAATGCATGGTTAGTCGATTCCCTGGCTTTTCAAAAAGTAAAACAACCTGCCTCATTGGTTCCAAAACTTATAAACATGCGGTGTAGCTGCATTTCAACCCCACCACAGTAAAAATCTTCGAATAGTCTAAAATTTCATATAACAGAAACAGAATAGTCGAACAAATAGACTTCAGGTTGCCTTAGTGACAGAACATTTAATATTTATACAGGAGAGTTAAAACTCCTAAAACTATATATCATTACCGTGTCAGTGTCGTATCATATCATATAGTAAGATATTGGGTAGTTCTCAAATCAAGAAAATCAACAAAAAACTTCTGAGGGCTTCAAGGCCAAGGAACATAGCTTGAGAGGCATCTATCAAGATAATGGGCCCAAGAGAAGTATCTTCCATTATCTATACTTCTATACTACTTATTAAGGGAAAACATGGTTTGGTGTAATACCTTTTTGGTGTTTACATAACTACCAACTTAGTATGATGACACTTGGCATAACAAGAGAATGGGCAAATTACACTTATATCCCTGAGGTTAGGGTATAATTACAGTCAAGGACAACGAGTTTCAAAATGTAACATTCCGTGACCAAACACTTTTAAAATGTATCAGCCGCGTCCATCCATTAGGATTCCGTCCAAAAATTGTACTTTTTGTATGATGTCATCAATATGTATTTTTAAAATGACGATACTACCCCCTGTACTGTATATACTGAATATTTTTAAAAAATTTAAATTAAAATTTCAAGCCTTAATTTAAAGTTACAATTAGGATTTTATTGAAACCCTAATTTGCAAATTAGGATATTGTTGAAACCCTAATTTGCAAATTAGGGTTTTCCTGAAACCCTAATTTGCAAATTAGGATATTGTTGAAACCCTAATTTGCAAATTAGGATATTGTTGAAACCCTAATTTGCAAATTAGGATATTGTTGAAACCCTAATTTGCAAATTAGGATATTGTTGAAACCCTAATTTGCAAATTAGGATATTGTTGAAACCCTAATTTGCAAATTAGGGTTTTCCTGAAACCCTAATTTCCAAATTAGGGTTTTCCTGAAACCCTAATTTCCAAATTAGGTCCAATCCCTCACCCCCGGCAGCCCCTTCCCTCCCCGCCGGCAACCCCTTCCCTCCCCGCCGGTAGCCCCTTCCCTCACCCCGACAGCCCTTCCCTCCCCGCCGGCAGCCCCTTCCCTCCCCGCCAGCAGTCCCCTTCCCTGCCGACAGCCCCTTCCCTCACCCCGACAGCCCCTTCCCTCCCCGCCGACAGCCCCTTCCCTCACCCCGGCAGCCTCTTCTCTCCCCGCCGGCAGCCTCTTCTCTCCCCGCCGGCAGTCCCCTTCCCCGCCAACAGCCCCTTCCCTCACCCCGGCAGCCCCCTTCTCCTCCGGCAGATCCACCACTGGCGACGTCACCGTCGCTCTTCCCCCTCCATCTCTTCTCTCCTCCCCCGCAGCAGGGGTGCGGCGATTGGGGGTTGTCCTTGACCCCGTTCATGCAAAAGTGACAGAAATGGGGTTGGGGGCACGGGGGGGGGGGGGGGGGGGGTGCTGAGTGTGGGGAGAGGAAGAATAAACAGTAAATTAAGTGGGTAATTTATTTTAAAGTCAGGGGCAATCAAGTCTTTTTGTCAAAACTGTTAAGTATTTTTGTATTCCGTTTATCAATGGACATAAGTGTTACATTTTGAAACTTTGTGTCCTCGCGTGTAATTACCCACAAACCTTAGGGACATAAGTGTAATTTGCCCCAAGAGAATTGTTGAAAAATTATAAAAAACAAAAACTTAAATAGTAAATTACCACTTTAGGCCATGTTTGGTTTACACATTTTAAAAAACTCATAGATCATACATGATTTTTTTAACAAATTTTAATTTAATAACTTTATTTTGCTCTTCACAGTTTAAAAGTCATTAAAAAAATATATGCAAATTATATTCTAAAGATTAAGCTTGATATTAGAAAAATATCGTATTATTAACTTCATGTTTGCACACGCATCGCGTCTGCCACGATAACTCGTATATAAGAGAGTTAGAGGATCTTGATCAATAGGTGCAAAGGTGGTGTACCATGTTCGGAGAATAAGTAGCAACGATTCGCATAAGAAATTATCAGGGTTCACCAGAAGATGAACTACTCATCCAAAAGAATAAGGCAATTGCAGGATAAAGGCAACAAAAACATGCCTAAAAAGTGTATCTAAAGTTTCTGAGGACAGAACCAAATAAGTATAAGTAGTGCACATGGATTGTCAGACATAAAAAATCACCTTCGAAAAGTACCCAACCATGTGGCATCCTCGATCATCACATTCACACAGCACATAGAACAGAAACAGGTCAACATCATAGTAGAGGGTCTTGTGATCAAGAAACAGTTTTGCCAGATAACATAAATTTTGCCCGTACACTTTGTTTTTCTTGCCATCAACCTGTTTCAAACATTGAAACTCAGAACCCCAAAGACCAGATAGGTGCAATTATCTAAGTGAAAACCTGATTAACAAAAGTACACTTTGAACAACAGACTAAAATAGAATAACGGAACATTAAATAATTGTTTAAGGTTAAAGCAACACTAGTAGTTAAGCGAATCGTTTACATTGCTAATCACAGAGATGGAAATTTATCCACGTTAGAAGTGATGATTATTATGTTTCTCATACTGTCACTCACCAAAGAAATCTTAAACGGTATTTATCTGCATATAAAACGACACATGTTAGACACTCTGTAACTATCTCGCGCGACCTTTTAACAGAAACCGATATCAAAAGCACCAGTGGCAACAAAAACCTTCTAATATCCTTCTGAAATAGCTCTTCTTCTAGATCTCAGCTTTCCTATTGCATTTTCTATAAATGGACAAAAAAGTTCTAAAAATCAGATTTTTTTAACTTAGCAATGCTTTGTATGACTAAAGGACAATAAGTGTTTCCCTGTAGCAGTCGCTATGGATTACCAAAGAACTTTAATCTTGAAAAGAAAATAAAAAAAACAACTAAGTTTTTTTTACAATAAAAGTACATGATGTTACTAATTTTTACATGGCATAGATTTATCTACACATTCTATCCGTTATAATCTACAAACACCGAATTAGTATCTCAACATAAAGTAATTATGAAGTACCAGAGACTATTAATTATACGCCGAGGAACACAGTTTGTTTTTGTAAGAAAATCTACTTAATTTCTAACTCAAACGACAAATCAAGCAAAGGAGTTGCTCAAGTTAATTGAGTTCAAAAGCTCAGCAAAAACAAAAAATTGTTAACATGCTAGATATTAATTACCAACTTATGCAACAGAGTTATGTATATGTTACGTTTACTACCTTCATGGCTTCATCATTCTTAATCACTAGAGAAATACACAAATCTTGATTACCAAACAAGGCCCAAACTTTATTTTGGTGACAAATCATGACAAGACCTATAAGACAGACGAAAAAACTGAGTGCCTATGTGTGTGGTGGGGGAAGAGGGGGGGGTGCGTGTGTCACAAAGAGAGAGAGAGAGTTGAACAAGTAAAAAATTGACATAATGGGCTAATTCAAAAATGTACCTCGAACATGGACAGGGTACCACTTCGATAAATCTCATCACCAGGTGGATGCTTAAGATCACATTTTCTCTACAAAAATCGAATTAATTAGGCATCAGTCTCTTGTATATTTTCTTTCTTGCTAATAAGTTGTGACGTTAAAGACGGAAGTTGCAAAGTAACAAAGCAAAGAAAAATGGCAGTCTATTGAATGAAATCTAAGTACTGTTTTGGGAAAAACTGTTTGGCTGGCAGCCAACGTTACAAACTGTGTGAATACAAAATTATTTACATTTCTACCATCTCTAGGGAGCATCCATCAGCATAAACTGAAAAGTCGATATACTAGAAGGAAAAAGATAATATCATGGATAGTTCATCCCAAAAATGACATTCCCTTTAGCCAAGGAGCACTACAATTTCTTCTCATGCACTTCGAACAAAAATTGTGAACTTTTTTATGTCAGAGAGAGAGAGAGAGAGAGCTGTATAACAGATATAAGCTCATACACCCCTGCAATAAGAAACACAAATAGCTTCGAAAAAATCCACAACTAATGCTTTATGCCCATTCAGAAGAGTAAAAATTTTGAAGCAGGAAGGTCCATGCCAAAGCAGGAGAATGTTAACCTCTTACCCAAGAAAGATATGCCCAGAATTACATTAGTAATATGACAAATGTGAATAACCCAAACCCCACCCCTTCACCCAACAGAGAAACTATGGGAAATTAAGGGGAGAGAAAATATGCATGACAATTGAATTTATTTTCTCACAGGTTAGTCAATCCCTGCAGCACTACGCACTCAAGTAAAGCATCTTTCAATTCTCAACCTCATATTGAATGTGAAATCCAAAGAGCTTTACACAATTTCTCCAATGAAACTTAATCCAGTATTACAGCCTTGGACGTCATGCAACCAGAATCAAATTTACTACATGCTTCCTCTCACCAAAAGTGAGATGAAGATATATCTTTATGCCATGGCCTTTTAAACTTACAAGTTCACCAGTCCTTCAATGGGTCATATCCAGACCAAGCAGTCGAATCTATTCCAAGGAAAGGAATTCACAAGGCACCAAGTCAAATTGGAACCAACCATCTTGCATTAAGTTGTCTACTTAAGGAGTAATGATAGATTGCATGGAATATTGCAGAATGTACTCTGCCAAAAGTATTTGAAACATTAACTAAGATGCTTTCAGGTTGAGCATGAAAAGAAGCCTAAACCAAAACCTTATCATCATAGTTGAATGCGACTAGACAGAAGCCTTTTTGAGCAAAATAACCAGAAGATCCCAGTGTCACATTTTCCACCGGAAGCGTAACAAAGAGACTCTTCAAACTAAAAAATGCGTCTTAAGGGTGCAAATATTCTTTAAAGCCATCAACGAGAAAACTTCTTTACAGCAAGACTGAATAAGTAAATATATGCCTTCTCAGCTAAGAAGTAAATGATACATATTTCAAATTCATGAAGGATTATGCACTAAAGAATTGAGGCAAAGCTCACCATATGCCTCTGAAGCTGTTCTTTGCGCTTCATGAAATTGAGACAAAATTCACAAAAGTACAGCTTCAGAGAGTCATTGCATTCTGGTGGAAAGGGGGAGAAGTACCATGTCTCAATCTCATATCTCCCAAGTTCTATAGTAGCTATGTTTTTCACTTTGGTAAATTCTTCATGTTCACGCAAGCTGGCAGCATCAAGCTCCTCATGGCCCTAAAATTTGAGACAATAAAATTTTAAAGAAAAAATCAGGAAGGAAGAAAAAGCATACGCATTTAAATATTGCTTCAAAGAACCCATAGCCTCACAGAGTTTTGAAGTATCTAACTGAAAGAGCCAAGTCCATCAAAAAAATTCATTAACATCATATTACGCCGGTAAATTAAGCAATCAATCATATTCAAGTGCTACATCAGATCAAAGCTACACTTTTTTTCCAGTAAGTCGGCAATTACAGTAATCCGACAACAAAGATATTACATGAAGCTCAAGACACCCCTTCCTTCGCAGTCAGAAGGGACAACCATCAAGTCTAGCAAATAAAATCCTAGCTAAGAGCAAGACAACAGAAAACAAACTTTCCCTAGCTCCGGACGAGGGTAGACAAGATACATAGTAGACTCTCAATCGAAGATACATTAAGCATGCATTTCATGGCTTGTGAAGTACCTTACTCATCCTTGAGGATATTACATCCATATGTACATATATGCGTAAAACATACGATTGATGCTCATAAATTCAAACAAAGACTAATGTGTACTCTCTCCGTCCCTGATTAATTGATCATATTTCTTTTTGAGTTGTCCCAAAAAAATTGATCACTTTCCAAATTAAGAAAGATTCCTTAGCTGTTTTTCCATTTTTACCCTTCCTTTTTTTTTATATTATATCTCTCTCTCTCTCCACAACTTATCCTCCACCAACCCATCTCTCTCTCCGGGTAGAATGGAAAACTCATAAAATATGACTCATATCGTAAATAAGCGTGCAAGTCGAACAGAATCAATTAATTATAGACAGAGGGAGTATGACACAAGAAAAATGCTTCCCAAAAATCACTTTGGCACATACTTTTAAATACCTAAATGTCCAACAAGAATGAAGCCACATTCCTCGTATGAAGCCAAGAGTTTAGTCTAACGTCATATACGTCAATACAGACTCCCAAAAGTATAAATTTCAATTGCATAAAAATAGTAATATTATTAATTAAGCAAAGCCACTCCCAACTCGGATTCTTCTAGGTGCTTACCCTTTCCCGCTCACGCTCCATGCAATTATGGTTTCCCCTTTACTAGTGAAATTATATTACATTGTCATATGTTATATATCCGTGAATTTTTGCTTCTTTAAATGCATGATGATAAATGAACCAGGCAATATGTGACTATTAGGGTGTGATGGGGTCTGTTAGGGCGCGATGGGGTGCCTAATACCTTTGCGTCGTATCTAAATCCCCGAGTCCATATCTAGGGTTTTTGTGTTCCAGATTAGCTAATTGTGTTTAGAGTCAAACTTAGGGTTTCTCTAGTTCTCTCCTAATTCAATGAAAAGTAGATGGCTGACTCTTTTGTTGCCGAAAGCCCATGGGATTTTCACCCTCAAGCGCAAGTCATCACAGTGTGGGAGGACGTGCCTGATATTACAATAAAAGGCGAGGGGCACATCGGCTAAGAAGCACGGATTCCGATGCGGGTGCGGATGCAACACGGGTGCGGATATGAGGATACGTCAATTTGTCAAAAAATAGGATACGGGTACAGCGGGGATAAGGCAAAAGTTATTAATATATATTATTTATATGTAACAAAAATAATGTTATTTTAGACAAACAATAAGGTATTTTGTTAATTTGGTGGGCTACTTTAGGAATATTGAAAGTGCATAGCCAAATATGACAAAATTTGTAGGAGTTCTGCAATTTTTTAAAAATAGTGGGGCTATTTTAAAAGATTGTCAATAAAGTTGGGGGTTAAACATAATAAACAGAAACTTTCATAGAAACCCTAGCTTATAAGTTACTATAACACAGCTGTCACCGACAATAGACAACATCAACAGAGCTCTGCAAGGAGGGGCACCGTCGCCGCTGCTGCCGGACTGCCAATTGCCTCTCGCCGGAAGACCCTCGCCGCTCCAGCGCAGGCTGTTTCTTCTCTTCTCCTTCTTCTTCTCCTCCTTCTCTTTCTTGTTCTCCTTCTTCTCTTCTCATTCTTCTTCTTCTTCTACTACACTCTGCCAAAAAACCCTGGTACGTGTCCGAGCCGCACCCAAGATCCAGAAAGTAAATTGAAAAAAGAAAAGTTTCGGACACGCACCCATGCCGCACCCGGTGCTGGTGCTTCCCCCAGACTGCCGCACCGGTGCTTACTAGTCATTTGTCACTAACCCGTCCCCTAAAAAGGGTAATAGTTGATCGAGCTGGATTTAAGAAAAAGCTGATTTAAGTCATCTATTTGGTGAACGGGTGAAGTGGACCACCCTGGATCAGCTTGAAAGTCTTCTCCCGGAGCTAGCTGTGGATCAGCCCCTATGTATATGTCTACATGTATGAGTTTGCGAGTATGTGCGCGCGCGCGTATCAGCCCCTGTTTCAAGAACTTGCTTCAGATTTAACAGAAAAAGCATCCATTAAATCTCAAATTTCCTGATGTAACAGCCCAGTACAAAAGCACGGTATTTCTGCCGGTACAACCATTTTGACCTGTACACACTTTTCCAGCCGGTATGACCGGAGTTTCCTGAGATTCGAACATGTAAAAGCAGAAGGGTCTTTGTACGACCAAGGATAGAAACAGACCGATTTATAATGAAATTAGTAACAATGCTCCCAACCGTCTCAATCACCTTAATTAAACCCAGTATGCATCCTAAAAAACAGTAAATAAGGATCGATTATTAAGACTTCAAATTTCCAACATATGATATGCTGATAAATCATTTACCTGAGCTCCTACCACTAACTCCTGCCTTTTTCCCATGCATGTGCCTCATAGTTCAGCATGGTTTCTCATTGTGATGATACTTTGATCATTAATATTGTTAAAAAGCAGTTCAAACCTGATAAAAACATGAAAACTTTCACAAAGGTTATCGACCGCAAACTAAAGGCTGCACCAGAAACATCCATGAGTGACAATATGGACAATTTCTCATCCTTACTAAGGATGCATGTTAATTACTCTGTGATTCCTACTTTATCAAATGTTCATGAGGACATGATTAATGTTGGTAACTTATTACGCAAAACCACCACTGAGTTATGTATCCACTCTGCCCAAAGCCCCCAACTTTTCACAAGTTAGGATGAAGCCCTTTTTCAAATTTTTACGATGAAATGGTCCATCCGTCACTCTACTGTCAATTCCTCCGCTTAGTACAGAAATAAGAGGGTACAGCTATGGAAATACACAAATACAGCTTTTCACTTGAAAAAAATCAACACAAAAAAGAAAAAGAAACTATTAGCTAACTCATTGAGCTGATTAACTTGTACTCATAAAGTCACCACCACCAACCAAGCCCACGGCCACGCGTAACAACCGCCACCCTCCCAACCTTCTTCACCACCTCATAATCATCCTACTCTACTCGTTACCAATCACACAACACTTTCAAGCATATAAAAAAGAGAAGATAAACGCAAGAATAGCTAGTAAAACTACAAGATTAGCCCCATTGAATGGTGAGGGACTTGTAATCCCAGTACTCGTTGGGTTTGACCACGTAGACATTGTGGTAAACCCTAGCCTTGGAGGGCGTGCCATGGCGTCGGATGGATTTGCCGATCTTCTGTGCACGGCTGGAAGCATTGCAGTGGCGGTTGCATCAGCGGCGGCGGCTTTGGACTATGCAAGTTGGGGTGGTTGTTTTGGTCAACCACCATCAACCAAACCCATCCCCCTGTAGCCACCCCACCACCATCCATAAACACCATCAGCCAAGCCACCTCACCACCCGTATACACCATCAGAGAAACCAACCCCAACACCACCCATAGACACCCCGTCAACACCCATAAACACCATCAAGTAAATCCATCCAATCACCACCCATAAACACCATCAAACAAAACCATTACCAACCCCATAAACACCAACCCATTAGCCAAATACACCCCATCACAACCCCCTCATCACAAATGTAAACACCATCAATCAAACATCACCACCCCTAAACAAACATATTACCAACCCCATAACCACCATCCCTATGAATTGTGATAAAATCGTGGTGATGGCGGTGAAGAGATAGTGGTGGAGAGATGGATTCGTAATGGTGATGAAGGGACGGCATTTGGTGGAGAGTTGGAGGGGTACAGGAAGGCTGCTCGTGTTGGGTTCAAGGATGAGGGAGAACGATAAGATTGTGGTGACTCTGCTACAGAGATAAATAGTGGTAAAATGATGAAGACAATAATGGTGATGATAAAATATAGAAACAGTGATGCCCACCTCCACATGTGTCTCGTCAATCTTACGCTTCTGGTGACGTGTCATCTTTAAGCTTGTTACCTGAAAAACACCAGGGTGAGAGAATTTTGTTTGGTCAAACACAAGCAAAAATTAGCTAAATAGGAAGTGACATAAAAATAAGCATCCAAGAGTAGTGACTACCATCCCAGAAAGTTAAGAGAAGTGAGATGACAAAATAGGAAAATTACATTTAAGAGACCCGCTCTTCTGAATGTCAACAAAATGGAACTTTGAAAATAAATGATACCCAAGTTGCACGAAATTACTACCTTGTCCTCCACCTTTTCATCTACAACAGTTTCCACCGATGCAAGATCAAGTTGTTCAAGTCTAACCCATTCATCGAGCCTCCTATTGACTGTCAAAAAACATAGAAAAGGTTAAGAAACACAGCAACAATCAAGTGTTGAAGACAAAAAAAGTGGCAATAGCTAATGTAACTATTTGATAGCAGTACAACCCAGCTATTTTGAGGCCCAGAGAACTATATTCTGTCGGCATAACTTACAGCGCAGATCAAAATCATTATGCATATATTGTACATAATGTGTTTATCTTCTTTATTCAGCTGGAAAGCTATTACAAAAATAGCTGCTTTCTTCACACTGTGCCGCCTACAAGTTTCCATGGAAGGTAAGTTCTGCTTTCAATCAGATTTTTCTTAGAACAATCAGCACATTTTGGCCGAAGCATCAGCACCAGGTGAGGATCAGGTGTGGGTGCGGCTAGGATGTGGCTAGGTGCATGAGTGCGTATCCAAAAATATCCATTTCTTTAATTTAATTTTCTTAAGTTCGGGTGCAGCTTGGACATGGCGCACCTGGTACTTGAGGGGGGAGAGAGAGAGAGAGAAGAAGCTTTCTCAATGGATAGGAGAGATAGATGAACAAGCAGCAGCCACCGACGGCTGCAGTGGCTACCAGGAAGAGACCGAAGCGGCAGATCAACTAATCAAGAGCCAGTGATGGGTATCGAAAATGAAGAAGATGTATGAAACGAGATAAAGAACAATAGAAGATACCTCGTCACGTACTTCATGGCGGCTACTGCTGTTGGTCTCATAATGCAAGACTACCCAGTTTATGTTCTGACCTCTTTCATGTTGGTTATCCACAGCGGGCCTCCTTTGTATTAGACCCATTAACCACTTATTGTTTTATCGATAAAACGAGTCCCTAAAGTTCACAATATAATACATGAGCCAGTACAAACTTCTTTTTTACTGGGAACCTATACAACCTTAATATCTGAAGTGATACATTTCAGAATATCTGTTTAACACCACAAACTTTATTATTTCTAAAACAACTCACACTATTTCAGTGAGAATATTATCCTTGTAACTATTCATAATAATTTCGAAATTATTCACCGTATCCCTACCAGATATGTATCCCGCTTTTTCAAAAGATAGCGTGTACGCATATCCGCACCCGTGTCATAACCGTGTCCGCACCCGCATTCGTGCTTCTTAGGTCAACACTTTGCATGACATAAGAGTGTGCTAATAAAAGGTGGCTTTCTTTGCTTAATGTGCTTATTGGGAAAGGATCCTCAATTAGACAATCGGAAG
Source organism: Escallonia rubra (assembly GCA_033065855.1). NCBI lineage: Eukaryota > Viridiplantae > Streptophyta > Magnoliopsida > Escalloniales > Escalloniaceae > Escallonia > Escallonia rubra. Next base: position 153,221 of record JAVXUO010000647.1, read on the forward strand.
AAATGGAACAAGACTATTGTCGATGGATGTTTCATGTGTTTGACAACTGAAGAGCCTGTTAACAACCTTTCAAGATAATGTTTGTGTTCTCAGTTTCTAGGGGTCTTAGGTGATGCCGAATTCTTCTCAATTGATCATAAAATACCCCTCTATGCCATTACTGGTGTCTTTGGTTGGAAAGAAATATGCGTCATTTTGAAGGCCTAAGTAATGCCGTTCTAGATGCGAAACTAATCTATTTCTGGGGATGGGTCTCTTGTTTCTCCGTTGAACTTTCTAGATATCTTTTGCATAATTCTTACAGGTACGGGGGTGTCAATTGTTTTTATTGTCTTTCACGATCTACACTTCCTCTAGAAAAGGGTTCACCCCTTTTTGGCGCTTTGAACTTAAATCATCTTAGTTCTCAAAAAAAAGTTTTTCGGGGCTAAAGAAAACTCACATCTTGTCCTTGTTACCCTATCTTGAAAATTAAATCCCACGGCTAGGGGAAGCTCACTACACACCTACTCAACTCGAATCAACAAAGACAATGTACCAAACTAGTTGGAATGGGCTACAAAAAATGATTTTCTCCACCCTTCCCGGTTTAAACTCATGTTCCCTTGGATGCTTCTGACAAGCAGGTTTTTTCACTATATCATGTCATTATTGATTCGGACCTGCCTCTTCTTTGCCCATAAACTTGGAGCAAGTCACCTTTCCTCAACGGGCCATCAGAAGGGTATATTTCATAGGACAAAATCATCTCAAGCGGAAATTCTTCATCTTCTCATCATGGTGTCAACCCCAATTCCCTGAGATTATCCTAATTTCTTAACATTATTTCTCATGGTTGCTGATCATCCATCAAAACAATCACATTTAAATTACGCACATCTTATATGTGCAAAACTAACTAAGCTCCTCTGGGAAACAGGTCAGTTGATGGAAAATAGCATCAAAAGAAACAGAGCTAGACAGCTGCTCTGAGGAAAACTCCATTGTCATACTCTAATAAAAGGCCATGCCAATCCTGGGCATGCCTCCTTAAAGAATAGCAAAGAATAAGGTCGGACAAAGAAGCTCTAACTGGTCAAAAGCATGCTTGTTGGCCCTCCACAAGGGACAGGTAAAGCATAAGGGAGTCATCCTCCACTTCTTAAGTATTGTCCTCAGCAGCCTGTCCCCACTACAGTAACTCAGCATCTCCCCACCTGACCATGGAACCTCGAAAAGATAAATAAACATGGGACATGATATATTCCGGCATCGATCCACAGTTGTGACATCCATTGCACACACCAAACATAAAGAAATTCTGGCCGCTGCCACTACTTAAAAATGCAAAAGCCTGGAGCCCAACAAGAGAGTGTAGCTCATCAAATAGCTCCTCATCAGAATTAAGCCCATGACCTCCCCACAGGGCCCCATAGGATCATAAATAAGGAGTGGACTGAAAAAGCACGTCTCCTGCATCCTTTGCTCCTCCATATTGAAAGTCAGACTTGTTACTCCATTTAAGTACTTATACCTTCATATTCTTGTTCTCAAAGATGTCTATCATCAATTTGATTTGCATAGCCACAGTAATTCGAGATATGTCCACCTTACAAGAATACCAGTCACATTTGCATTTCATATGATGCCTGCAACATCACCTTCCTGTATAACCTGAGGCTTAATTTTAGGCCACACCTCATTTAGACCAGTCACTAATCCTGGATTTCAGATGCTATCCTTGTGGACTAAATTCCTCATCCATCATAAGTAACCAGCACATGGCAGAGCTCTATTGTTTAAATGCAACCAAATGTGTAACACGTTTGTCCAAACCTTGTATAGTCTGTTTGTGAGTTTTTTTTTTTTTAGGAGAGAAATGACAGAAAAAGAAAGGAAAGTGGCTCATTTCCTCCCTTTTCTCTGGTTTTTGAATTTTTGAGGAGTTTTGGGAAAAGAAGGGAAAAGGGAGGATTCTCCTCAAAATTGGGAAGAAATGGAGAGAAAGGAAACTCTCATAAGTAATATTTTGATAATGCCCATATTACTCTTGAGATAATGAAGACTAAAGTTTTTATGACTTTTAGGTCCTAAGGTTTCTTATAAAAACTTACCATCTGACTTACAAATAGATGATTGTTTTGGATGTTAGAGTTAATTCATGACTGATTTTTATGCTTTTGGTGCGACGTTAATTAGATTTGAATGTCAAGATTTCTGTTGTCAACTGTCAAGTTCGTATGTTTTTAATTGTAGCATTAACCGATGATGTAAGACTTACTACATTAGTATGGTACGAACTTTGTATGGTGTCATTGATGACTAATTTGTTTCCCCGTCAGAATCATGTTTGTTTTAGGATCATATTTTTATATTCTTTGATAGAATTATCACAATGTGGCAGGCATATATAATCTGATGTCTTTTCCTTTCTTTTCTGCTGAACTCACAAACAAGAGAAATGAATGATGCTTTCTTTTCTTTGATTAAACTCACAAAAAAGAGCAAGGAAAATTGCCTTCCCTTCTCTTCTCTTCCCTTTTCTTTTCTTTTCTTTTCTCTCCTCTCCTCTCAAAACTTAGGCTATTAGACCCTACCCAGAATACCTGAAAGAGGATATCGATTCAGAAATGGAAGAGATATCGGGTCCACCATAACAAGACAACAAAAAACTCCCATCAGGTTCCCTCACCAACAACACCCAATTTGTACTGCTAGCTTCACAAACATATTTTTTTCAAAACATCACTCCTGCCGTTTCATAAAGTTGTCCCCTGGAATAAAACATGACCATGCAAGTGTCTTGCTCGCTGTTTTAACCCTAGTTTGACTCGTCAAAATGGTACATATTTGATGTTTTAGAGTTCAATCGAATCTTCACATATCTGAATCATATCCTAGAAATTCTCCAAAGGAAAATTGCCTTCCCTTCTCTTCTCTTCCCTTTTCTTTTCTTTTCTTTTCTTTTCTCTCCTCTCAAAACTTAGGCTATTAGACCCTAACCAGAATACCTGAAAGAGGATATCGATTCAGAAATGGAGGAGATATCGGGTCCACCATAACAAGACAACAAAAAACTCCCATCAGGTTCCCTCACCAACAACACCCAATTTGTACTGCTAGCTTCACAAACATATTTTTTTCAAAACATCACTCCTGCCGTTTCATAAAGTTGTTCCCTGGAATAAAACATGACCATGCAAGTGTCTTGCTCGCTGTTTTAACCCTAGTCTGACTCGTCAAAAATGGTACATATTTGATGTTTTAGAGTTCAATCGAATCTTTACATATCTGAATCATATCCTAGAAATTCTCCAAAGGTCGAGCTCGACCAGAATTGAGTACAAAATGCCGGAAAAGTTCAAGCTTTCTCGATAATGAAATTACCAGCTAGTCTGCTCCACAAACCCTAGAAGCCTAGTACCCCGTTAAATTCGCTAGATCAATATATGACTAAATCACAGAGCTCAAATAAAAGCACAACCTAAAACCCTAGCCCTAATTGTTGAACACCAACACACGCAAAGATACATAGAGAGATTTCAGAGATTCTCACATTCGGTGTAGTGAACGTAGTACTCGTAGTCGTTGGGCCCACCGCACTGCATACGACGCCGTTCGATGACCTTGACCAGGTGAAACTTGACGTCCCTCCATCGGCACAGCACGCGAGTGCCGACCTCCAACGGGAGCATACTCGATCTCCTCTTGTTACTCCTGAACGACTCATTCCCCAAGCGAGCTATGGCGGAATCCGCCGCCGCCGGCGGTGGCGATGATCCGTCGCCGTTCGTGTAGGTGGCGTCCGGGGTTTGGGTTGAACCGTTCTCCTCAACCGCCGGTGTGTCTATCGAACCCATTGTGCACCCACGGGTGATAAGTTTCTGGCGTAGCGGTCTTCAAAATTTATGTTGTGCGGCATCAATTCTAGTTAGCGCTTGTGTTTCCATTTATACCCACCCCTAGCATCGATACTAGTAAAGGCTTGCGTTTCCATTTATACCCATCGCCCTCCTTTTTTTTTCTTTTTCTTTCTCTTTTTTTTTTCCCTCACTTAAAAAAGCACATCAATAAAACTACCAAGCACGATCCTTTCACGGTCACGACTCCCAATCTTTAGCAAGAGCGGAGTTCTCATACGCACGACACACACTGATTTCGAGCAAGAAGGGAGTTTCCATACCCACGTTCTCCCTTCCTTTCTTTGAAGTTAAAATCACCTCCTAATTCCTTGTTTCAACTCATTTGGTGCTTCTTCATTATGGAACTTTGGCATTTTAATTTTTGCAAAGAATCTTTTTGTTGTCGTTTCTAGTGCTTTTCAGTTTTCCTCGAGGTTTCGTTTTATTTTAGTTTTTTTTAGAGGAGGCTTCAGTTTTCTGAGACTTCGAGATGATTGCTTTTTTATTTCAGCTGGAATCAGCTTTCATCCAATTCTTGTTTTAGAACTTCAATAAGAATTTCGATTGGTTTTTCATTTTTTGCCCAATTTTTGTTTTTTATCTTTCTCGTTTCTATTAGCTACGAAAATTATATCGCCGGATTTTCAGCTGGTTACCAACTCAATTGGTTGAAACACATACATACATGTCATCTTTGCAAACATGGTTTCAAAACTAAGGTGGGTGTGGGGTGGATTCTTCTAAGCACTTATAGAAAATCATACACAAAAGGTCATGCTTAATAGATTGGCGAAAGGCTTACATGATTTCAGTTTTCGTAGAGATTTACCAGAAATTACGGATTTTATTTTAGTTTGGTTTTCTTGGAGGTTTCTGTTTTCTAGGGCCTTGAGATGATTGTTTTTTTATTTCATGTGGAATCAACTTTCAACCAATTCTTGCTTTAGGACTTCCTTAAGAATTTTAATTGGTTTTGCCGGTTTTGAATTTTCGTTCCCAGGGATTTTGTTTCTTCGGTTTAAATCTTCGTTTCTAGGGATTTTTCTGTTTTCAAGGCCATTGATTGTTTCTTATTTCATCCAATTCAGTTTGCAAGACAGACATCATCCAATTCAATTTTAAGAGTTCAATAAGAATTTTCTTCTTTTCAATTTGGTTGAAACGCACACATACACCACACACACACACACACACAGAGCGGCATGCTCCAGTGTTATAGGGTTAGTGGCATTAAAGTTCAACCGTTGAATTTTTGCTGAGGCACACTCCAGTTTGATCAGGTCAGTGGTGTTAAAGTTTAACCGTCGAATATTTACTGATGTGTATCGCGAAGTGGGTCTGAACACGACTGAATATGGGTCGCCACTAGGAATACCTCCAATAGACTAAAAATAGTACCAACTTTCAATTCCCTTAAATTTTTTATCAAAGACACATATTATAGTCCAATATTTGAACAAACATGAAAAGGCTATAAAATGATGACCAAACACAGCCATCTTTGGCTTATAAATAAGATGTTCAAAATGGAACAATCGGCGGATTTAAAACACTTTGTGGCTCATAACATTCGCGAGATAATCCAATATCAAAAATCAGGGATACTTTTTAATACAATGTTAGGCTCGATGCCAATTGCACATCATGCGATATACGTTGTCAAAGTGAAGGGCATCCAACAAAAAACCAATGGTACGCATTAACATACGTACAGTAGAAAACAAGAATAGAGTGACCGGTCGAGTAAATGTACAATTCATGAGAATGAATCTCAAAAAGTAGAGTATGAGTCACAATCCATTAAGAGTTAAGTAATCAGATAATAGGCAGCCAAGTAAATATCAAGGTTTCGGAGACTAGAGGTAACGCACTCGATACTGGCAGTGCCTAATCTTCTCCCATATTTTTCCATGTGACAAACTACTAATATTTAGCACCATTGGATTTGATAGAAGAGGACCGTGAGAAACTAATTAAATTGGAGTAAGAGAAAAAAATGGTGCAAGTGACTTATTTAGAGTTGTCAAACGGGCCGGGCGGCCCGCGGGCTGGCACGGCCCCGTCGATGAACAGTAGCGGCCCGCGTGCAGAGGGCCTGGGGTCTGGGCCTGGACCAGGCCTTCAAAATCTGGAAAACGGCCCGGGTTTGGCCCGGCCCGGTTTGGCCCGGTCTGCGGCCCGGGTTTGGCCCGGTTTTGGCCCCACTTTTTTGAATTTTTTGCTTTTCCCCCCCTTTCTTCCACCCCTTTTCCAAAATTCAACTACTAATAAGTCCACATGAGTTCGAACTTATAGATATATTTGTCGCAAAGATTGAAATGATACGGAATTAGATTTTGTTGTGGGTCTACAATAAATAATTCATAACTCTTGTACTAAATTATTAGTAGTCCTTTAAAGATGACAAGTTTGAGAAATCTTCAAAAGGTCAAAAAAGGTCAAGATTATGATAGGCTAGATTGCTATTCTTATGAGACTAGCAGTGGCTTGGAATATGAAAAAAACAAAAAGATTATTTTACCTGCAACTTGGATTGTAACTAGAAGATACAACCTCCTATTTGTTGATATTGATGACTACTAAATATGGTTAGTGTCAATTTCTTGGTAATGCTACAATAGATACAACTTCCTATTATTGTAAAATGCTATCAACCAAATTTAGTAAGTATTAATTCTTGTTATACGAAGAATAGCTAAAGAATTTTGTCAAAAAAAAAAAAAGGGCCCAGGCCCGGCCCTAGATATTGGGCCTAGGGCCAGGGCTTGGACTGGGCCTAGGTTTGCCTTCGGCAGGCCCGGCCCGGCCCGGTTGGCAGCCCCACTGGCCCGGCCCCAGCCCGGCCCCACAGCAGGCCCGATGGGCTTGGGCTGGGCCGGCCCAAGCCCGGCCCTTTGACAACTCTAGACTTATTGTGGCAATGTTATACGCAGAAAGCACTAAATAAAAAGTTCATATCTAGTCTAGCCCGTAAAAGGACAACAAGACTATAGACAATAAAAGATTATGTTTACCGGTCAATGGTAAGTAATTTTGGTGACTAGTAAAATATGCTACATTGTGGAAAATAGGAGCTAAGATGCTCACATGGAGTCAAACAAAATATTGGATTCGAAACAAAGTTAAATTAGAAAAATTAGTTCAAATAAAATTATTTTTTTTAACCCAAGTATGGTCTTGCTACCATATATAAAAGTCAAATAAGCCAAATTTGACTTAAAACATGTATTTCTAAATTAAATGAAAATAAGAATCCATTTAAACAAGAGATTCGGATTAAATTAAAGGGGACAAAAATCTCTTTTAATCATAAAGTCAAAGCCCAAATCATGAATTTTTGTAAAATTTAGCCCACTACGTTACTTATCAATAGAGAGTTTGGAGTAGAGAAAAAGAACACAGAGGGTCTACCTCGATAAAAGCCAAAGCTCCGACAAAACTCTGTCAGCTCGCACTTTATACTTCATTTGAAGAACAACACGCACTAACCTAGTGCCATTTTCAATCGAGCACTTCTAAGACAAGAAGATTAATTTCTTTTTGATCTGATTCTACAAGTCAAGAATCGCCATGCTATTTCAAAATAAAGGCTTGAAGCCATCGATTAAGCATCATTTTGACGATCTTTCAACCGCGAATATTGAAGAAGTCAAAATTCACATTTCAAGATCAAGCTGCTTCAACCCTTGGATCGTGACCGAATTGAAGATTCAATCAGAAGATTTTACATTTATGTTTTGTGTAAAACTCACAGAGTGGGTAGCTCTTTAATTTAAAATTATTAAATTAAATTTGTGCAATTATTTCTTGTCTTGTAGTTTAGACACAACATTTGTATGGTCGAATTTTCTCGCACGCCCGGTGGGACCATTCTGCCTCACATGTATTGCTCCGTAGAAGATTCTCAAACAACTTTCGACACATCAATGGCACCAAAAAAGTGCATCAAGCTCAAGCAATGGAAAACATCGTAAAAGTGGCGCCAAGAGAAGCACCAGGGGCAACACTTGTACCGGTCTCGTAACTTGAAGTAGGTTCAAGGATTAAATTGCTATCCTCGTGAAAAAAAAATTGGCACGCCCGATAGGACCACTCTAACTCTCATCTCTATCTCTGTAGAAGATTCTCAAATAACTTTCGACACATCAATGCCACCTAAGAATGTGCAGTAGGCTCAAGCTATGGAAACACTGTAAAAAGTGCCGCTAAGAGAAGTAGCAGCGATGGTATTTCTACCTGCCCAGTGACTTGAAGTAGGGCCAAGGATGCAATTGATATCCCAGTCAAGTGGTGGTATCAGTTTCCAAGCCATTGGCCAAGCCGCACATTCTGTTCAAAGAGGCTGTCATTTCGAATTGCTAGAAAGGCAGGGTGTCAGGATAAAAAAAATCCTCGATTTTGTGCTAGAAGATAGTGTGCATCATGAAGTGTCTCAACAATCATTCCAACATGCCTCTAATGCAGATTCCTGCACCCGCTCATAATCAGGATCCTCCCAAGGGAGCCCAAAGCACCCTGAGTCCCCAGCATGCTACGAATCAAATATTTCTGCACCAACTTTTACCATGCAAGTCTTAATGACAGAAGCCATGTCAGTGGAAGAGCAGCTAGCTACTACGTCTCGTGCCATTTAAAAGCTGACTAAGACCGTAGAGGAAATAAATTTCTAGATTGTAGCTCTTATGAATAGGTTAGAGTTGCAAGCCAATAAGGAGTCTAACTGCAGTGAAGTTAATGAAACCTTCCAGAAGACTGATGCTAACGATCATCATGACGCATCCACTTTCGGCAGACATGAAACAAAGAGAGCAAGTTCATCTCCATCTCTTACATGTCTGTCTAGCAGCAGCAAGACATGATAGCAAACGCAACTAGTGTTCAGTATGGAAGACCATCTCAAATCACTCTCATATACTCGAAGCCCTATACAAGGCAAATCAACAAGGATGTCAATTGGGTACCAACCGCCTAAGTTCCAACAGTTTAATGGGAAAGGCAACCCAAGGCAGCACGTCGCCCCTTTCATTGAGACTTGTAATGACCTCGAGATAGAAGGGGACCTCCTCGTGAAGCAGTTGGTCCAATCTCTAAAACAGAATGCCTTTGATTGGTGTACTAACCTAGAGCCTAAGTCGATAGATTGTTGGGAGGAAATGAAGCTTGAATTTCAAACTTGTTTTTACACTTCTATTTCTGTGAGCATGATAGAATTTTCCAACACCAAGCAACTAAAGGGAAGCATGTAGTGGACTACATCAATAGGGGCGAGCCTTGAGCTTGCATTGTGAAGAAAGACTCTCAAAAGCTTTGCCATGGAAATGTGTAAGCAAGGCATGCATTGGCATTTGTTGTGCATTCGTAAAGGTAACAAACCTTTGAGGATCTAGCAACACAATGCCACAACATGGAAATCACCATAATGAGTTATGGTGGAAATAACCCACCAGTAGGTGACCCCCGTGAAAAAATGAATAACACGAAATGCGGTAGGGTACAAAAGGATGGTTGTCACTGCAACTCCATTAAATATTTCTAAGAGATGTAAAAATAAGAAAAAAGAGAAAAACAAATATCAACCTCAAAGCAGAGAAAGACAATGGCCTAAGCTGAAAGAGTTGGAACCAAAAGTCTATCCCTTTTCAGTCTCAGAAGTCCTAGGGATACTAGACTTCTTAGTCGAAAATAAGCTTATTGATCTCCCAAAGTTAAAAAGGCGGGGAAGATTAACGAGCCGAGGTACTACAGGAACCACCGTCTCATCAGTCATCTGACCGAAAAGTGCTTCACATTCAAGGAGGTGATCTTGGACTTGTCTAGAAAAAGGAAAATCCATCTAGATGACAAGGAAGTTGAAGAGTCAAACAACGCGTTTATCATCTTTTGGTTTGAAGAGAAGAGATCACCTAAGGCCTCCGTGCCGGGGGCATCGAAAGCCTGAAAGATTGTCAAAATACTCAACATCCCTTTGAAGCTCCTCAAAAAGTAAAAAGGTCAAGCCTTCACATAGGATGCACTAAAATCATATCCAAGATCAAGCTCTATAGCTCTTGGGTATTTAAAAAACAAAAACAAAAAATAGCCAAAAAAAAGAAAGAAAGAAAAAATCATCCAAGTCAAGTTGTCTTCATCCGGTCAAGCTTCGAGTCCAGATTTGAAGGTCAAAATCAAATCATTTGGTTGAAGGTCAAGTTGTGAAGCCCTTCTTCAGTCAAAACTTTAGGGGTATTCATCTGATTAAGCTTCAAACCCAAATTTAAAGGTCAAAACCGCATCATCTAGTTGGAGATCAAACTCTGAAGCCCTTCAACTAGCTACAAGTTATCTTCATTCAATCAAGCTTGATGCCCAAAGTGAAAACTAGTATTGATAAACAGTAGCTTCCCTTTCCATATTTGGTGGCGATTTGAGACCAAAAATCAATGTCAAAGCTCCTCAGAACTAGCCTAAACTACAAGATGAACGCTCCTCAGCACGAGCCTAAACTGCAAAATCAGCACTCCTCAGCACGAGCATAAATTGCACAATCAACGCTCCTTAGCACGAGCTTAAATTGCACGTGCATACACTATTATTGGGCTTTATTTTTAAGTAGAGCTTACTATTAGGGGATATGCTTAATAATATAGCTTGATTAATTTAATGTGGTCCATTAATTAGTCAAGTCCAACAGTTCAGTTCAGCAGTCTTTTCCAGTTGTTTATTCCAGTCAGTAATTTGGGTCTAGTCCATTTAGGTGTGTCCAATCCACATGTCAAGATTGTGATTTACTTAGATGACTTTTAGAATTATTTGTGACTTATCCTTGATACAAGTGATTAAATTATTGATTTACATGAAATATGAAGACAATTTATGAATTTGATACATCTCATCTAATAAAGTCAGAGACAATTACCAAATTAGGGTTAGATAATGTCTCAACATTTGGAAAAAAATCTTTATAAATCATGGGACCAACCGGCCGGTTTTTGACAAAGCGACCGATTAGTTGACTTTTCTCAATTTGCGATTTTTATCAAATATTTTGTCTTATCATCAAATCACAAATTGATATGGTCATTTTTTTTTATTTTTAGAGTCCCAGAGCTATATAAATAGGACCCTTGGCCTACATTTTCAAGGATCAGTTTTTTCTCCCTAGAGCTTTTGTATCATTTTACTAGAAGTGATATATCATCTGTCAAGAGAAATTAGCACTTCATACTTCACCTCTAAAGACTTTAAGGGGTTGTACGTTTATGCAATTTGTTTTCGTATTTTGTATTCTGTTTTTGTTTTCCAGATTTTAGTATTTAGTTCTAAAATCGTATTGTTTACTTTTAATTTTTTTCGTATCTACTTTTTTCAGTTTTTTTTTTGTACGTTAACCATTTCCATTTTCACCAACTTTTTTGGATTCATTCTTGTATGTTAAGCATTATTTATACTATTTGTACCCATATTTTCCCATTTTAACCCTATTCTCAACCTAACAAATTATTTTTATACCCTTCCCAACAACCACTCTATGCCCACCTTTTACATCTCCCATGAAAGTCAACAGTCTAACCATCATGTTATTCACCTTGTCTCAGACTTCCCCTCCCCCTTTCCCTACCATTACTTTTCTCTTCTTCTCTCTCAATTTCTCCGCCACCCAGTGGCTCAACTATAGTTAGAACGGCACTTTGCTCACAGATTATACCAAACACACACCATTTGCCCATGATTATCGTAGTTATTGTTATAACTGCTTTCAGCAACAATACCATCAATCAATGACAAAAGATCAAGCTCCCCAAAAACCCACTCTGATGATAAACAAAATGACCCCTCAACACGACGACATTTGCACAACACAAGGGGGGATGGGTCTTCTTTCTTGATTTCCAGACAATTAGCATAAAGTATAAATGCATTCCAAAGGTTATAGTAAGTCGCAAACAATTGCTTCAAATCTGTACAATTGGGAAATAGCATTACACTTTTGTCAGCAGAATGTAGTTCCGCGTTCGAGATGAACAAAAGAGAACAACAAAACCTGAATAGAAACTAGTCTGTTCGGAACCTTGGATTTGATGGGATTTGGAATTGAAATTAGAATTTCACTTGTTTGGAACTATTAAAATTGGATTTGAAATGGAATTCCTTGGGATTTCATTGGATTTGTTTTAACGTACTGAAATCCAACCAAAAGAGGTCGGATTTGATGGGATTTGTTTATCAGAAACTATCTAAAACTAGAATTTCCTAAACTGCCCTTGAAGACTATTGTCGATATAACGTTGGCTCTCGTCTTCTTCTTCATTTCTACCACTCTAGCAGCCTGATGCCTCTCGTGAACTCTCTTCTACGAAAGTCAAAGTATGGTAATACTTTTCCCTTCCTGCCAATTTAATCGCTTCTCACTTCAATGTTTTTCATTTCCTGATATCTCTGTCTTCACTTCTACCAACACAGCCTATCCTTTTCTGATTATATGTGATAACCGAAGTTTGGAATTGTGCAAGAAGCTACTAACTCATTGGTAAGTCTATCAGCAGCCTACAAATCCAATCTATTGTATCTCAGTTAAATATTTCATTTACGAAAATTTATGCTAAGCTTTAGGATGTATGTTGCGTAGGTATTGAAGGTATAACAGTTTTCTTGGTAAAATTTCTTACGACTCTTGTACCACTGGAACTAATCAGGTCAGTATTATGAATCTAGTATAGCCTAGATTTAATTCTTACTTTGTTAATGATCTCTCTGAGCATCTGAAAGTGCAATTACCAAGGAAAGTAGTTCTTGCTAGAATTGGCTAGGCACTCCAGGTGTTTGATGAAATGCCCACAAGACGTGGTTAATTCGAATTGCATCATATTTGGGTACGTCTACAATGGGAGGATTCGTAAGGCCAATACTTATTTGATGAAATTCGTAAGGTCAGTGTTGTTGCTAATGTTGAAAGAAGTAAGGTAAGTGAGATTGCCAACTTCTTTAGGGATGGTTCCTGTGAGACCCATGTTTGGAAGATTTAGGGCTATCACCCTTTTGTCACTGCTACAAGAGACACCAATCCAGTTGCAGAACAAGATTCCTTGTGACCAATTTTTAGCCAAGATGTTGTTTGGGTCAGAGATGATACTAGCTTTGAAAGTTAAAGAGCTGGTTTATCAGGGAAGTTGGTCACAGAAGGCGGGCTAAAATATAATTAGATGGCCTAAGTCCTTAACTGTTTTAATAGTCTTTTTTTTAATTGAATTAACAATACTAGTACTAGGGTTAATGGTCTAGTCTTAGAAACTAAAGTTTCTAAGAAAACAAATTTTCTAACAATGAGGCAATTGGCCCACTTTTCTGGGTGCATGCCTTTGGAAACTTGTCCCAAAAATTCCGCACCAAAGACTCTAGGCTAGGGTACTTCATGTGTAACTGATGAACGACTCAGTATCAGTATTCTAGTTGATGCCTATATTGTTTAGTTGGTTAAGTATTTGATAAAGTCAAGTTTAGGGCCAATGTAGCCAGCTTATGCAATAGTACTGTGTCCCCTTGACATTATGTCATGGAAAAATAGAAGTAAGAGATAGCATATCAAACACAACTCGAAATATCCTTCTTTACCAATTAGACATGTACTGCACACACAATACCCACGAACCACGACCACCTGTTACAATTGGGGTGACACCAACCCCCCCCCCCCTACCCAACCCAACCTCTTTCTTTTTTTCAGTTCATAGAGTATGGTCCTGGTTTCATAATGCCGGCCAGCTGAAGTAGCTAAGGTGCTTATAGATTAGAATGGAAGAATAACACTTTGTTCTGTGTTTACATTGTTCTGTGTTTCAATTTGGTGGCATTGCTTTTGTGTTTCTAATTCAAATATTGCATTATTGAATAGACAACATGGATGATTTGGAAAGGTTTATAGAAATGGCAGTTGGGGCAGTCATTTCTTGTGTGGCATCATTAGTTGTCTTATTGTGTAATCATCCACAATTCCAATGTATAAATTGGCCGATAGCTGAAGTTGCAATCGAGAGAGAGGGTGCCAGACGGAGGTTAATGCATCAGATAAATTTTAGTGAGAACACACGTGATGTTATACACATGGGCCCAGATGCATTTGGTAGACTAGTGCAAATACTTCGAGGAACTGGACGACTTACCGATAATGCCTATAGTTGTGTGGAGGAACAAGCTGCCAAGTCCCTTTATATTCTTGCACATAATGAGAGGAATCGGTCAATTGGATTCTTTTTTCATCGGTCAACGAAAACAACTAGTCGTCATTTTCACAACTTTTTGAGAGCGATTATATCACTTGAAGATAAGTTTTTCATTCAGCCCGACGGAACTCAAGTCCCTCCAGAAATTCGGTATAACAGTAGATTCTTTCCGTATTTTAAGGTAAGTGTTGGTGATAATTATCTTTTTATTAGATATATTGGTTCTTGAGATGCAAAAAAAAAATATTAATTCACCTTTTTAGGATTGTGTTGGAGCCATAGATGGAACACATTTTCGTGTAAAAGTTCCTAAGGATGAAGTGTCAAGGTATAGAGGGAGAAAAGACTTTCCAACTCAGAATGTATTGGCTGCATGCACTTTTGATTTGAAATTCACTTATGTGTTGCCTGGATGGGAAGGCTCTGCAGCAGATGGTAGGATATTAGATAATGCAACAAGCAAAGAAGATAAGTTAAAGGTTCCTCAAGGTATTTTTTTAATGCATATTAACTTCTTAACAAGATCTATGTAATTATCGAAAATTTGTCTAATTCTTTACATAATTCACTTGATTGTAGGAAGGTACTATTTAGTTGATGCGGGATTTATGTTAAAGTCTGGGTTTATCGCACCATATCGAGGAACACGATACCATTTGAAGGAATACTCATTGCGTGCACCAGAAACCCGTAAAGAGATCTTTAACCATAGACATGCTTCATTGCGCAATGCAATTGAGAGAGTTTTTGGTGTGTTAAAAAAACGGTTTTCTATTTTAGCTACTGGCATCGAGCCTCAGTATGATTTGGATACACAAACAAGCTATGTTCTAGCATGTTGTATACTACATAATTATCTTATGGGGGTGGATCCGGATGAAGCGCTCATTGCAGAAGTTGATCAAGAACTTTTGAATCAAGAGATCGAAGAACAAAACGAGGTAGGTGTAGACGTATCTGATGATGGTAGATGAGAAGTAATAAAGAGGGATAACATAGCAAATAGAATGTGGGATGATTACGTCATAAACTGATCAGATTTTTATTCATCTAATATACTTGTTAGGATGCTTGTTAGTATTTGGGATTTGTACTAAATATTGTTTACTTTGGCGTTGCATTATCTCGCCATACCCCTTTCATTATGTTTTGGATTTAGAATTTCGTTATAATGTCATTCTAAACGGTTGTTTCATTTATGCTGAAACTGTTGACTTCATAGGATACAATACTGATCCATATGCGATGTCACACAATTCTTTCAAGTTATTTATATTTTCAGTTTTCATTCAATCCTGTATATATTAAACATTTTAACAGGCAAAGAAAGACAATGGACGTAATTGAGGAGGATGACAAAAGTTCAACAGGTTACTTAGTGGGGACGCAACAAATGGATGAATACCTGCTCGACGTGTTGCTTGACCAGAAAAATAATGGTCAGAAGCCTGATAGGAATTTCAGTCACGCTGCATATGATGTTGCTGTAAAAGTAATGAATGAACGTTTTACTGCGAAGGTAAATAAAGATAAGGTAATAAATCGTTTAAAAACTCTTAAGAAAAAAATGGATATCGGTGTAGAAGTGTTTAGGCGCGGCAGCGGTTTTGGATGGAATGACATCACAAAGCAGATTGAAGCACCACCAGAAGTTTGGGCAGAACTGATTAAGGTAAACTGCGCGAGGCTTTCTTTAGAAAACATGAATATATTTTAATGAAAACCTTTGGTATTTTATTATTTTATCTTTTTGTTTTCATGGTTAGACTTATCCTGATGCAAAAAAGGTTCGAAACTGTTCAATGCCTTGCTTTACTATCCTGCGTAAAATATTTGAAAAAGATCGTGCAACTGGAGAAGCAACTGAAAGTGCAAAAGAAAAGAATCGTCGTTAGGAAAAAGAAGGAAGAAGCACGGGGCTTGATGATATAGATGATATGGTAGAACAAGATGAGATCATACTTGAAAATATGGACGGATCAGGAGGAGGTATTCGCAGATCAAATGTCTCGCACATGTCGATTGCACCTGGGCCTTCATCAAAGAGTGGCAAGAAGAAAAACTCAAAGTCTGATGAGTTGAATCAAAATATTGCAGTGATTACAACATCAATGACAAAAATTGCAATTGCACTTGATAGAGCTACTACTGTGACTCAACAAGGCAGATGACGAATTTATTCGGGGCAAGAGGTTTATGCAGAATTAAATAAGATTGAGGGAGCTGACAACAATTTTCTCTTTGCTGCTTATGATTTTTTAATCTCTGACCAAACAGCTGCAGAAGGTTTTTTCGGATGTCCACCTGATATGCGTGTTAGTTGGTTAGCTTGGAAGATGAATAATCCTTCCAAATAGGAATGAAATTGTTGTTTAAATTTTTTTGTTTTTAACTTCATTAAAGATGCTTGAATAAGGACATTGGTTAATCTTGTGCCATATTTTTGTGACATTTGTTTTAATTTTAGTATTGTTTTCATATTAAGATCCAGCACGTCTAGTTTGCACCTTTTCAATTAATACCCCTTCATGCCTAGCTGATTTTTACTTGACTTTGAAAGTCTATAACTTCTTCAATTCTTTATCAAATTGTCCTCTGTTTCTTGAGAGTTCTTGCTCTCAATTCCCTCTGTAATTCCTCAGTTGATACTTTTCCAAAATTCCCTCTGTATTCTCTTCTATTTCCCTTTAAATAGCTGGTCCTTACATACTTGCTTATGTCAACTCAACTCCCACTTCACATGCACACACTCCACCTCTTGGAAAATTTGAGGTGCAATCCTCTCTTGTTTGTGGCTGTCTTTGGCCGCCACGAATCCATGCAAATTTTCTTTTCTTTTTTAATATTAAAACAATGAATAAAAATTAGTTTCTATTTTTTTAATCAGTATATTCAGCCCTAGTCATCAGGAGCCCAAAAAATCTCGTCCCTGAAACCAGAAATAGAGATGTGTATGCTTTTGATTGTATCCGCAACTTGCCTTGCAAAATGAGCTTTAAGAACATTGGAATTCTGGAGACGTGCTTGAATAAGATCAGAGACTTTAGGGGGTTTGAAGCTTCTCTAAAAGGAATCAGGTTAGATAGAGGAAAGAAAGGTATCCAAAAGTCCTCCTAGACATGGATCGAATTTCCATCACTAACTTGCCACATAAGGCCTCTGACGAGTGTGGAGGTACTTGCTTTGATACCTTTTCAAGCCCAAGAGCAAAGACCAGATGAGAGGACGATATTCGCAATATTTCGCTGTAAAGACTCCGGCAAGTAGGGTTTAGGGAATTGAGTTATCCTTTAACTTATTTCAGCTCCAATATCTTTTGGCGCACACAAGTAGAACTAGCTGTTATGTGCAAACCCTTGTTTGAAGGCCACCCAACCACCAAAAGCAACTAAAAATTATATTGAATTTATTACAAACATATATAAGAAAAATAAACAAACTAGAAAAAATCGGAGAAATAAGAGTAGAGAGGCCTGCTTTGTCGAGGAGGAGGCCCTTACATCCAGCACGTCTAGTTTGCACCTTTTCAATTAAGGATTGAAAGAACTCTTTTCTATTGGTGACGATATCCAGAATGGTCCTTAAATATTTTCCAAAAGTTGTCGATTCCTTAATGTTTGAAACATGAAGCCACATATAGCTGAATGTGTATACTAGTGTTAGGACTTTACCAAGGAAGTCCTGGCATAATCCATGATATGTCAACGTAATACTAAATCCTGGATAATCTTGAGGGTTTCAGAGGTTAAGGGGTTTGAAAGAAAAGAACAAAATAATGTCATCAACAAACATGATGTAATTAATAAGTGGAGCTGAGACTCCTGACCTGATTCCACAAATACCCTTTAGAGCCCGTTTGGGATTAATTAAAAAAAAACAGATTCAGCTTAAATCTTAATCAGTTTTCAAAATCTAATTTAGTCAGAATCAGTTTGTTGTTTGACGAAAGTAGTTGCAAACTAGATTAAATCTATAAAAAGTGTTTGGATAAAAAGTACTTAAATCAGTTTCACTATGACAAAATGACCATAGAGGACACTCTATAAACAATTTTCTAATATCCAAGCAACGTTAACATAACTTTTATTCGTAAATAACTATAATGTCCAAATAATTATGAAAATAACTATTTTCACGCACCTACAAAAGTTGTTACTTTTTATATTAAAGTTTATCTTAAGCAACAAAAAAAAATATTATCTAGCAGAAATCGCATCACAGATAGCATCACAAACATTGGTAATATAAATGTCATCCCCAATAACACCGGTGAATGGAGTGTCTCCTTCATTGTTTTCATATCTGCCATTTGCATCATTTAAAGAGATAACCTCCAGAAACTATCTAATTAATTAAGGGATATGAGAGGTCTTTTTGTAAAAAAATATGGGGATAAGATGGTAAATTAGAAAGTCAAACCTGATTATGAAAAAAGTGATTATTTCATAATCCTCACTTTTGAGGATTATGGATTAAATCAATTTTTAACTTTTAGAGATGGATTAAATCTATTTTGCCAAACACCCACAAACCTGATTTAATCTAGATTAAATCAGGTTTGATCATCCCATAATCAATCACAAACACCATCTTAGTAGTTTGGCTTTTGTCAGTGATGCCGAAAAGATCTCTGAACTGCGAATGAACAAAATGGATGATAGAAGTCACCCTAATGATTACCGCATTTAGGATATATCCTCGTAAAAGGTGATCCGTTAAGAAGTGTTGCATAGGAAACCGTCGAGATGCATTGTATTATTAGTTGGATGCATGATGCATTTACAAGGGCAGTCTCAATGAAATCCTATCGAAATTTGTCAAAACCCTTGCTCATATCAATTTTGAAGGCTGGCGTTCCAAGTTTACTAGCCCCTTTCGTGCAATAAGGATATTGTCCAAGATTGCACGACCTTCCACAGAAACATTGTAAGGCAGCAAGATTAGAGAAGGCATGATTCATTTGAGCCTATTAGCAAGTACTTCCGCAATTACCTGTAAATAGTACTGCACAAGCTTATCGGTCAAAAGTCTGAGGTACTAAGGTCTCGATCTTTTGGAAATGAGAGTTGTGTAAGATAAGTTTGCTCGAAGAGAAGTTGCTTTGGACAACAAATACCCTAAGCATAAGAACGAGAGAAGAACGAGAGAACTGCATATATGATATCATCTTTCGTAGCACTTTTTATAGGCAATTGAAAAAATGCGCAATCTCTATGCACTTGTGCTCGATACGACAAGCCGCCACCCAGCTTTGCTAGCTCTGAAATCAAGTTTGAGCAAAACAATCAACCCGTACTCATTCTACATTCTCTTCCAGTTGCATTGCCCAACAAAAACAAGATTCAATCAGACTAGCATATATCTACCAATAGAAGCATCGAAAGCCAATACATGACACACCTACTTCGAAACCAAAATTGCGGGCATAATCTTTCATAAGCCCAAGATGGTTAAATTTTTTAATTTTTCTTCAGCCAAGAATTATTAGGTCTGGAGAAAAGAAAAAGTCATTAATAAGCATGTGGAAGTATGACCTGATAAATGCACTATATGCGAATGCTACAATTGTAAACTTAAGTTCTATGTACACCTCTTTCAAAGAAACAGATCTATGAAAACCCGGATTGTATCAGTCTGGAGCTGTGGTGAGAACAGCCACTACCAGCTTTCAAGGTTACAGTTAGGTAAGTAGACTTTCCTGAGAATGGTTTTTACCCCCAGAAACCAACTTTCACGTATCCATTGCACAATCAAGTCTAAACTGAGCAGAATAGAATCCAGAACATGAAACTATTTTTGAAAGTGATTGCAAACATCAACAGTTGATCAAACATTGATAACTATTAACTATGCCTGCAAGTATCCAACATGCTAAACTAAATTAAACCACCACAAACTAACTAGAGCTGAAAGTTGACAACTTTGGAATCAGCTTCATGCCTCCCTGAAGTACCTACAACAACGAAGGAGTTGACGTTATTATAACACTGGAGAGAATAATAATATGCATATTTCCTCATTTGAAGACAATGCAACAATTAGAATTCGCCCAAATGAACTTTCTAAGATACATTGTACTTATGATGTTATGTTACAATTTTACTTTCCTCATTAATTCAGACTCATTTTATATTCATCGAAGTAGACCCTGCCTACTTACAATTTTACAAATACATAGCAGCTATGTAGCCAGACACCAACAGCAACACCGGGCACCGCAATTTCCAATTAAACCAAATTATTGATGCCGTGGGACACCGCTAAATTTTACATACATATACATATACACATACATATA
The DNA here is from genome assembly GCA_033065855.1 of Escallonia rubra. NCBI lineage: Eukaryota > Viridiplantae > Streptophyta > Magnoliopsida > Escalloniales > Escalloniaceae > Escallonia > Escallonia rubra. Next base: position 173,596 of record JAVXUO010000647.1, read on the forward strand.
CATATAGCACATTTTACCTGTAAATTGGCACTCCTACGTCAAGTTTTTTCCACCTTCCGCAGCCTACACTTTGTTACATATCTCCACAAAGGCACAAAGGTTTACCAGGGTCATCTGCCCTAGCGGAACAAATGCACTACTAGCATAACTTAAATCATTTCTGGAATCAAGTAAGAAGCAAATTTAAGAGGTTAATTGTACCAAAACTACAAAAGTTGTTTTCTTCTTAGTTACACAATAAATGACAGGGTGGGACAGGAAACAATGAGGACGCTAGGAAAAAAAAAAAGATATAGGATTCAGAAGCAGCAGTACATTAAATATATAAGAGCAAAATATGAGAACAAAAAAGAGAGGAAAAGTAGGCAAGATCCTCCGCCTCCTTCATCTTCATCGGTTAGGCATCACAAGCAACCATCGGGAACAAAGGAAGGGATATACAATCTGCCGGTATTTTAGAGTTTGCGTAATTTTTAATTCCTAAAAAGCGGTTTTTTCTCTGAAAAGGGCCCCAATTTTTCCTAAGAAGTATAAAGCGTTCCATCTGTTCTTGAATAGTTTCTTTCATCCCGACCCCCGAAGTAAGTTTTATGTACTACAAGAAGTGTCCGACATGGTGTCCGATAATTATAGAAAAAAAGGTGCCCAGCACGTGTCAGTGACGTGTGGGGATCAGTCTGTCAGACATGATACCTCGACCCATAAGAGGTGTCTGTGCTTCATAGAATAGCTGTCTTTATCGAAGTTAAAGAGGATCTTTGGTTCACTCTGGTTTTTTGGGCTGAGGAGGATTCTATAAGGTCCAATGCTCTGCCTATTTAGAGACTCTTGATAGCTTCTTGCTGTGCATAGAAAGATAAGTTCAGATTGTATAGCCTTGTTTTCGATTTGTCACTCGTTTGGGTGATTTTTCGTTCATAAATTCACTTGTATAAAGCAGGAAATTATGCTTCTCAAAACTACCAACATTGAAGGAAGCTGATTGCAGCAATGCATTGCATGCTCTGTATCATTCACTTATGAAGCTACAATTATATAACTAGAAGAAGAATTTTTCAAAGCATCATCCACACGATAAATGATAGCTAGAAATAACTCCACTGCAAAATTTTCCTATACGACGGCTGAGGCAGCAGTACAGCCAAACCATTTTGTGCAGTCAAGGCTGCATTAAGAACTGGCAGAAAAACATTTCTCAACAATTGTCTGTCAACCTGACCAGTGACAGCCTCTTAGCGTTGGCATATGCAGGCAGAACACATGGTCGAACAATTGAAACAACATTAACCTTGAAGAAAAATAAGTTTTGCCAATACGCCCTGTTGAATTCATCATGATAAAATGGTGCAACATTAGTTCTAAATAGACATGCATACCTGTACAGCTAACTGATTTGAAACACATAAATGCCACCAATAGGTCATGAAGAACATGCTTCAATCGCTGAACCTCTTTGGTACTGGACATCAAGGTTGTCATAAGCATAAGGATAGGTCAAAGAAAGATCCAGGGCGTTGTGCAGCCCTTCGCTCTCTTTGCATGCTCTACTGCCTTCATCTTCGGTGCATCCAACATCATGAAAACCACCCTCAACAGGCTCCTCCATATGGATGATCTTCCCAAACAACTGGATAGAATTAATACCAACTTTAGTTGACGAGTTGCAGCCTTGCTTTCCAACTAGCTCAGTGGCAAAGCAATGGATACTGCTTTGACTATCAGGGGACAAGTTGTCTGACTGTGAACTACCAATGCTCAGCTCTGTAGAGACGCTGTCCACCTTGGTCATCGTGTTGCCAACAAAGTCATCCATGTTCATCTGATTATTATTATCACTGAAGAAGTTGGATAACCTGGATACACAAATTTGATCTTGCCTGGCTCCCTGCATGCCCGCAGGAAAAGAAACATAATTGATCAAAGCTGGGTTCAATTGCCCCATCATCGAACTACTTAACCCTGTCATAGGAAAGAAGAATTCTCCATCTCCATCAGGTAGCGAACCCAGATCATCGGAAACTCTAAATTTCTTTGTTGAGGGAAAGGTGGAATGAAATGAATTGGTGGGCACAACATACTCGACTTGCCAAGGGCTAACTCTCTTCACATTCTGCAGAACTTCAAGTTCATCCCAGGTGACCTGCAACAACAGTCATCAGAAAATCGTACCGATTCCAAAAGAAGAATGAGGGCGTGAAAAGAACAACTCATTTCATGTTGATATTTTTCCAAATGATTGATGTTATCGTCCACAAAATTTTGCAACCCCCCAAAAGAAAACAAGCTGCTAGATTACACGAACTCCCATATGAATCAATGGGGGGCCATTAACAGGTGCATTTAACACCATCCATTACAGAAACCACACCCAGGGTAAAGGCACATGGTCAAATGCAGTCATATGTGAAGCCACTAAAGGACATATATGGACACTGCTAGGCTGTTAACCATCTACGGTTTTATTCCACACATCAGTGACCATTGTACCCTTCACTTAATGTTGTTTCACCCCTTCACATACGAATTATTTGCAACAACAAAGATCTTAATTAACCTTCAGCCACCTAATTTATTCAATTTTTAATAGGTTAAAAATAAAAATTGCTGAATCTAAACCGCCTAAGAGGAGCAACCCAAAGACAAAAACAAGTACGACAAATCTTAGTTGCACAAAGCGGGGGCGGGGACGGGAGCGGGAGCGGGAACGGGGGCGGGGGAGCGTAAGCACCTGGAAGAATCTAAGGTTGGGAGCGGCTTGAATAAATAAACGCGTAAAGAGTATTACCATTTGTTTAGTATAGTTTATGAGAGTGAGAGAGGGAGGGAGGGAGGGAGCACTGATTGACAAGCTCTATTCTCTCGAGGAGGATAGCTAGGACTTGAAGGAAGAGAGAAACGTGTAATTGCGTTGAATAGGGCTTAATTTTCAGGTACTCTCTCTCCATGCATCTCTGTCTAGATGACGGGATCGAGTTCCTATATTAGCTTGGGACGAGATCCCATGGAGCTCCTAACTTGGGATCGCAAAAGCGAGTTTCCGAGAGAGAAACGTCACCATATTAGGAGTTTCCTGCTACTAAGCGACAAATTATACTGGAGCCAAAACAAAAAACAAAAATGTTGCACAATTTTACTAAAATAATATAAAATTGACCAAACATGATGTACAGCGCAAGAGACAAGAAAATGAGGCACACATAGCATGCTGAGGAGATAGCCACTGAACTTCCCCCAGTGGCACAGAGCAACCCCGCATAACCCCCAGGCGCATGCTCCATAATGCAGCCACCACCACCTTATTGCATGGATACAATTGCCTCCATCAACACAATGACCAACCACCAAAACCACAAGTTTGCAACCCACCAACCTACCTCCTCCGAATAAGAGCTTGATGATCCTTAGTTGCACAAAGCGGGGGCAGGAGCAGGGGGGCGGGGGAGCGTAAGCACCAAGAAGAATTTGAGGTTGGGAGCGGCTTGAATACATAAATGTGTAAAGAGTATTATCATTTGTTTAGTATAGTTTACATAGTCAGCAACAACAGACAAGGAGGCTTTAAGGACTTGAAGGAAGAGAGAAACAAGGAATTGAGTTGAAAAGGGCTTGATTTTCAGGTACTCTCTCAGTTGTTCCATGCATTTCTATCCAGCTAACGGGATCGAGTTCTCATATTAGCTTGGGACGAGATCCCATGGAGCTCCTAACTTGAGATCGCAAAAGCGAGTTTCCGAGAGAGAAACGTCACCATATTAGGAGTTTCCTGCAACTAAGTGATGATCCCATTTATTGTGGATATGTATGAAGCACGGACACGTCTTATTGGTCAGGGTATCATGTATGACACATACCAGCACCGCGAATCATGTATGACACATACCAGCACCGCGAAACCTCACAGACACCTCCGGATAAATGTCCGAAATCTTTGGCACGTGTCTCATTTTACAGGTGTTATATTTTTATTATCAACAACGTGTCGGACAGTTCTTGGAGAAGTGTAGGATATGTATGGTCCTGTAATGCAGTATATAAAACTTACTTCAGGGGTCGGGATGAAATATAAGGAAAAGTTGAGGCTCTTTTTAGAAAGAAAAAAAAAAGCTCTTTTTAGTAATAAAAAATCAGCCGTACCCTAAAACATTAATGGATCTCGTAACCCTTCCTATGTTCTCATTGGCTGCTGTTGTGTTGCCTAACAGGAAGAAGAAGACGAAGGAGACGGAAAGGGAGGATGTTGCCTACTTCTTCTTTCTTTCTTTCTTTCTTTCTCTTTTTTATTCTCATCTTTTTCTCTCATCCATGCTGCTTCTGAGTCCTCTATCCTTCTCTATTTTTTTTCTTTTCTTCCCTATTATTTCCTATCCCTTCCTGTCACTTTTTGTGTAACTAAGAAGAAAGAAAACTAATTTTGTAGCTTCATATATGCTGTTTCTCTCATTTCTTGGCTATTCAAAATAATGTTGAAATTTGAGTCATACTTGATTTCAGAAATGATCAAATTATGCCAGTAGTGCTAGTAGTGGAGATATGTAATGAAATGTAGCAAGGCTGCAGGTGGTGGAAAAAACTTGACTTAGAGTGTGCAAATTTAAAGGTCGAATGTGCTTGAAACCTAGAAGCACATATATATAAATATAAAACCAAAAAATTATTAGCGGTGTCCCGCAGTGTCCAGAATTTAGTTTTCCAAGAAATTGCAGCCTAATGTCCTGGTTTGTGTCAGTGTCGAAGTTGGATGCGGGGTCCGCATCTGTGCTATCTAGGTGGATAAGCACCCCTTTTTAACATGGATATACCGAGAGAAATGACCTTGGAGGCAAAATCAATCACATGAATATACACAGAGAAATATCCTTGGAGGTAAAATCAATCAGGTAGACGTCAGCAATCTCAGTAGCTCCATTATCATTGTTATTTCGTCGATTGTAAGAATTGAATCCAGGCCTCATTATTATTAAGTCATTCCAACAATACAGATTGGGCAAAAACATTTTTCAAATGAATATATCGAGTAGAAGACAAACTATCACAGTCCACAGTATGTAGGATCACCGGAGAGGAGAAGGCAAGTGAGTATTAAAAAGCACTGTAGCACGCAAATCCAGCAGCGGGGAAGGCAACTAGTGGCGACCTATGACCACCAGCGATGACCGGCAACGTGCAGCGGCATACTGACAGAAGTTTTTGAAAGATTTGTAGATCTCTTCTGCTGCTGTTGTGGTATCTCAGCTCCCAAGTTTGCCCGTTGAAGCTCTGGCTTCGCATCTTCAATCTCTCTTCACGGGCGACTTTTCCAGCCGGATTCTATCATTTCCGAAAAATCACAGGATAATTTTGCCTTAGCAAAGAAGCTTCCTTTTGCCAGTTCGGAGATGATGTAGAGAGAGGTAATAGCGCAACTGATTTTCCAGCTTGGATGGCTGACGAATGATAAAACCCATCTTCCAGCTCGGATGGAAGACCTTTGACATATATGACAATAGTAAGTAGCTCCGACTTGTGGAGCGGGGCAAAGAGGTGGTTGGACAAGTGAGCTTATGGCGTAATGAAGTCCGTTGGTTGTGCCAGAACTTGGAGGAAGCATCGGCCTCTCGCAAAGGTTTTATGAAGCAACTCTAGGGAAAACGTAGTGCTGTGACGTTGAAGCAATTGGAGAGCAAGGAAGGTAGATTCTTGGGGGCGGAGAATTTGTTCGACCGTTCAAGCAGGTATGTGTGCATCCCGGCTGATTGTTATGGACGATGGAGATTGCTGTAAGAATTCGAAGTTCTTAGGTCGTAAGACAGCTACTCGGGTATATACCCAGGAAAGTCTTTTCAGGCAGCAGCTTTGATCCCCTTTGGCCTGACTTACCTCTCTCTGCTTCGTCTCTTTTGGAGATAGCAGAGGTTGATTTTGTGGTGGATAATAAGTCATTTAATGGGAGATTGGAATTTCTTAAACATATTTGGTTGGTAGAGTAGAAGATATCAAAGGTCCAGCGCAGTTGTGTGCTGAGATGCACAGTTGGGTGGATCTAAGATGGAAGACAGTAAGAGGGTGTGGAACTTTTCAATCTCCCCTCTCCAGCTGAGGCAGCGTTAACTTTCTGTGAGAAATTTTGGGTTGTGAATGGAGCTCCACTCATACTGGACTTTTGAAATCCGTTGGGGGGCTGTTAAATAGGGCTTCAAACTAATCCAGTTTGGATTTGAATTATGGGGCTGCCGATCCATTTCTGGAATGAGGAGTTTTAGGCGTAAGATTGGAAATCGTTGTGGTGGATCTGTGCGAGTGCACAGAGATACAGCAGAGAGTAAATCTTTCAGGTGGGTTTGATACAGAGGTCAATTCCTGCTACTGTGTGTATCGAAGTTAAAGGGGTAAAGTTCTCCGTTCCGATCTGAGTAGAATCTACTTCAAGCTATATTTCTTAGGACAAGGAGAACAAGGACTTGAAGTTGCAGAAGATTCCAGAGGAGAAGACGGTGCGTGTTGGTCACGCACCGGAGTCGATTGTACACGAGGAGGCATTCAGGAAGTACATATCTTCACGTGATGTGAACAAGTCGAGCATCCATAAGTCCTTCTTCCCCTCTTTCTCCGTCTTCTGGATTCTCTGACCGTGGTGAAAACGGCCATAGATAGGTCGGAGTGGGAGGCAAGATTTCTACTGTTGGCGGTCTTTGCCCAGCAATTGGGAGCATCCTCCTTAGGTGAACAGGAGTCCTTTAAAAAGTGGAATTATATTTCGGGCAGTTCTCGGACCAATCTCAAGCTGGATTCACTAAGCGAGTCATTGAATCGACGCTTCTAATCTAAATCTTTTCTGATGTCTTCAGGGGTTTTAACTTTGGCTAGTAGGTGGTGAACCCAATCGTAAGGAATGGACTGCTTCTTCCCCTCTTCGGGTGATGATGTGGAATCAATAGGGGGTTTCACTTTCCGCAATTGTCTGAAGCTTATAGTGAGAGTGATGCGGTCTCTTGTCAAGGAGAAGGTTCAACAAATTCTGAGCTTCCGTTTTTAGCACTGAGCCTATTAGGTGTGTCATGCCCTTGTGCACCAATCAATACGTTAATTTGGGGGGTCTTAACAAGTAAATGATGATTTGCAATTATCTTCTTGGATGAAAAAGGAAGCCAAAGGGTTTGGCAAATTTTTTATCGCCTCTTTAGAGGGTTTACTGATCTGTTATTGGATGTTGAGCAAAGTTGCGGAGGCAGGTCTCCAAATATTCTAAGGGTAGCAATCCTGGTAGCTCACAGAAGAAGGCTAGAATTAAGGAGAGAGAGTTCAAGAAACTTGAGTGCTCTGTTAATTATGAGCATAGAATCAAAGGAGATGATGAGTCGTTGTCATGGGGGGATGATGTTTGCATTTTCTTCGTGTTTCTTATGAATCTCCGGGTCATGTCTTGGAATGTCTGGGCTCTGAATAGTAGGTTCAAAAGGAGGGTGGTCAAGATGTTGCTTAAGAGATCGAAGCCCACATTGCTGTGCATTCTGGAAACCAAGTTGGAGACTGTACCTGAGTTGATCCCTTCTATATGTGTTAGCAGACGGGCTGATTGGGTTGTATTAGATGTCGTAGGTGCTTCAAGAGGTATTCTAGTAATGTGAGACAGCCACGTTGTTCCAAAGGTTGATGTTTTCGTTGGTTCTTTTTTTATTTCTTGTCTTCTAATGATGGCTGATGATGATTTTTCATGGATTTTCTCTAGGGTCTAGAGGCCGGGGAATTATTCAGTGGTTAGAGCTCCAAGCGTGTTATTGGTTGTGGCGTAGACCGTAGTGCATTGCTGGTGACTTTACCGCTATTAGATTCCAAGTGAGAGGCTTTGACATTTTCTTTTTCTTGGGAGATGATAGGGTTCAATTATTTTACTGGGAATACGGGTTTCTTTGATCTTCCTTTTGAAAGGGGTTCTTTCACCTGGTCAAGGGGGTAGGACAGCCGATCTAGCTCTAGAATCGACCGGCTTTTTATCACTTCTGATTGGGAGGAGAGGTTTACTAGTGTAACCCAGTCTTGCTTGCCGCGTATAGTCTCAGAGAATTTGAGAATTCGGACAGGGGTGGTCCTTGTAGAAGTAAATCCCCTATTAGGTTTGAGAATTTTTGGCTTTTGGAGCCTGGCTCTTTGGGGTTTGGTCAAGTCTTGGTGGGACAGCTATGTGGTGGTTGGTAACCCAAGCTTTCACTTGGCGCGTAAGTTGAAATTGTTAAAGGCAATTTTGAAGATGTGGAATAAAGAAGTCGTTAGAGGGGTGGAGTTGAGATTGGCGAGAGCCTTGACTAATATTGAGGAGGTCAATGCTTTGGAGGGTTTAAGGGGGTTGACCGGGGACGAGTCGACTAAAAGTCTAGCCCTAAAAGCTGGAGCTAATTGGCTGTTTGGTTTCCAAGGAGACTTGTTGGAGGCAATAATCCCGCGACTTATGTAGAGGCAGGAGATAGCAATACTAAATTCTTTCACCCGATGGCGAATGCACACAAAAGAAAAAATCAAATATTGAAGATCTCGGTAGATAGCGAGGAATTAATGGAAGAAGGGGGGGTTAAGGAGGCTATTGTTGGGTTCTATCAGAGACTCTTTCAAGAGGAAGACCTGGTGAGATCATAGCTAGACGGTTTAGAATTCAGATCTCTTCATGACCGCACTGCTCCACGGTTAGAAGCATCTTTTGGGAGAAGGAAATCTTTTCTGCTTTGAAGGGTACGTGTGGGGACAAGGGGCCTGGCCCTGATGAGTTTAATATGGCATTTTTTCAACACTGTTGCCAAGTGGTTCGACTTGATGTGCTTTCTTTTTTTTGAAGCTTTCTGTGAGCAAGGTCGTTTTGTGAGAAGCCTAAACTCTACTGTCATTGCTCTAATCCCTAAAAAAGGGGAATGCAGTTGATATTGAAGATCTCAAACCCATTAGCTTGGCAGAGTGGTTTCGGAGTCTCAAAATGCCTTTGTGGGAGGGAGACAGATTGTGGACGCCGCGGGTCTTGGCTTGGATTGTAAGGTGTATGTTTAAAAGGCTTACAATAAAGTCAAATGGAAGTTTTTGCTGTATATGCTGAAGAGGTTCAGCTCTGGGACTAAGTGGAGGTCTTGGGTGGAATTTTTTATATTATCCTCCTTGTTCTCTGTATTGGTAATAGTTATCCAACCTACTTTTTCTCCATCTCAAAAAGGCATTAGGGAGGGTAACTCTCTGTCCCCCCTTATTTTTCATGGTTGTTATGGAGGCTTTGAATAGAGTGTTGGACCATGCCGTGGAGGTGGGATTTTTTCGGGGATTCTTGGCGGGCCACGATCCAGAATTGGGAGTTGTAATTTCTATTTCATTGTTTGCAGATCTATGTTACATGGACTCGGTACGAGTGTCCGGGTCAGACACGTGACCAACTGTCGGATCCGTCTAATTTTTAAAACACAAGACACTGGGACACGACAGAATATTCAAATCTATTATTAGTTTTTAGTTATTTCTAAGGTAAATGATGTTTTCTGTGACACACGTGGTTTTAATTAGGGATGCAACTTGGGCCGGGCAACCCGTGGACAACCCATGCCAGCCCGGAAAAATATGGGCATGGACTAACTTTTGTAGTGACTGTGGTGGACATGAGCTCAAAATTTTGAGCCCGTAAAAAATATGGATTGGACATCAGCAAGCCGGGGTGAGCACGGTTCGGTTGGTTCGGTTTGAAAGCTGAATACCAAACCGAACCGACCACCATCGGTTTGGAAGAAAAAAAACCAAACCGTAGTTGAACGGTTCGGTTTCAACGGTTTGGACGGATCGAACGGATTGATTTGGACGGATTGACCGGTTTGGATTAGTAATTAATTTTTGAATTTTTTTGGGCATAAATATTGATTATTTAGCATTATTTATACACATAATAACTAGTTTTTTAGAGCCTACCTATTGAAATTAGGTAGAGTTTACACACATATGTGGTGGTTAGATCATAAGTATAGCAAAAATTAAATAATGACTAGGACTAGATAAAGATTTATAAATATTTAATTAGATATATATAGGTTCGGTTCGGTTCGGTTTAGAACGGTTTCGAAAAAACCAAACCGAACCGAACATCGGTTTGGTAAAAAAAAAACCAAACCAATTGTTTCTTTAAATCGGTTTGTGATCAGTCAGTTTGGTCGGTTCGGTTTGACCGGTTGGATTGGTTTGAACGGTTTAAATGCTCACCCCTAAGCAAAGGTTTCTACAAGCCCGTTCAGCCCGTGGAAAAACCAGCCCGTATATATATATATATGTATATATATATACACACACACACACACACACATACACAATATATTTATTTTGTTTCCGTGGATCACGTAAGTCTATACAATCTCGACCCTCAAACTCTTAACCTAATAGAATACTACTCTATTTTATTTTATTTTTGTACTTTCTGAACTCTCAGCCCCCACTTCGACAAAGTCAAAGTTTCAAACCGAAATGTATGCTCATATTCTTGTCTTATTTTTCTGAACCAGGTTGAGCGACGTTTCCCACTT